>VUQH01018672.1:1499-15733 GCA_015106775.1 Etroplus canarensis | reverse complement strand
GTGAGGGAAGAGGATGCAAGGGATAGGGTGAGATGGAGGCAGATGATCCGCTGTGGCGACCCCTAACGGGAACAGCTGAAAGAAGAAGAAGAAGAAGAAGAAGAATTGGAACTCTGAACAAAATTTAATCCTAGAACACTTACATCAGGTGACTTTCACCCATGTGTTTTAGAGTCTTTTTGTAGGGTCCCCTCATGACATCTTTTTTTCATTTTTTGAGATGTTGTAAATATACCTTTGGCTGCTCCCTTATATTATTCCCCAAGGGAACATCACAGTGGATTAATCTGCATTTTACACCAGATGCAACTCTTCATGGTGAGAGAGGCTTGTGCCCCCACCTGGAATTGAACCAGGGACCTTCTGCTTGTAAGGCAAATGCATAAACCACTACACTACGAGGACACATTTCATAAGGGGAAATAAAAGAGCAGTACTTCAATTTTCCGTGTATGTTGTAAATTAATATATTTTAATGAGAAGTAATTTTATCTGCTCCTGTGAGAGCAGTCTGTGTATGTGGAGAAAATTTTATGTGGATGTCTGTTCACATGCATGCACTAACCAGATTAGCTGTCATTGTTTTAAAAATGCAAAAAAAAAAAAAAAGATGCATTTAATTACTTTATTGCAATAATCTGATCTACATTTCTTACTCTGCAAGAGGCGGTCTGATCCGACTTCTTTTCAACATTCGACCGTCTACAGCTCAGTTTTTGCTGTTGTACCGCAACCAATTTTAACTCGTGGAGACGACGTTGTGGTTTCAGCCATTTTTGTTGATGATGGAAGTTTGGAAATAACCACTCCCAGACTGATGGGCCACAGCACTTGCTTCTCTGAGATCACTGTCCTCGGCATTGCGTTAACACACACCTGAAAACTCTGGAGCAGCAAACCGCCAAAACGTCTGCTTTTATAAAGATGCTCACTCTGATGATCAAGTGCATTTGATTAGGAACATTTGGTTGTGACTTTGTTTTTCACAGGACTGCATAGAGTCCTTTAAAGACTTTCTTTTCCACAAGACTTTGAAAAGATGCCACCTTCAGAACCTAGGAAATGCTGGATGCATGAAATGTGCATTTCTCTCATTGGCTAACTGTGTAATGCTGGGTAGTTTGAATTCAATTTTTGCATTTTTTGGGAAAAAGTTTCAGAAACTGAGGCTGTTGGATAAAAGGAGCGCGGTAAAATGTGCAGTATTTTCCTAAGAGATTCACTGAGGCATCACGATGATAAAATAATGAGCAGATGTGTCATGGTCTCCCATCCTCCTGGTTTGGACCCACCCTTATTCTGTCTCCTCTCCTCTATTGGGCTTTGGTGAATGTGTACTTTTGCACCAGTTATGTTTAGTTTTAAGAATGGGCGTAGCTGGGTGGAGTCCAGTAGGCACACCTGTGAGAAATTGCCGCTTACCTGGATATTTAAGGCAAGGATTTTCTTCATCTCATCACTAGAACATTGCTCTACCCATAGAGCAGTAAGTCAAGCCTAGCTCTAGTTTACGCTTTGGTCGTTGCTGGAGACGAGGTCCTGCCCCAAGTGGAGGAGTTCAAGTATCTTGGGGTCTTATTCACGAGTGAGGGGAGGATGGAGCGGGAGATTGACAGACGGATTGGGGCAGCGTCTGCAGTGATGCGGACATTGTACCGATCTATCGTGGTGGAGAGGGAGCTGAGCTATAAGGCAAAACTTTTGATTTACTGGTCTATCTACGTTCCTACCCTCACCTATGGTCATGAACTTTGGGTAATGACTGAAAGAATGAGGTCGAGAATACAAGCAGCTGAAATGAGCTTTCTCCACAGGGTTGCTGGGCTCACCCTTAGAGATCAGGTGAGGAACTCAGTCGTTCGGGAGAGGCTCAGAGTAGAGCCGCTGCTCCTCCACATCGAAAGGAGCCAGTTGAGGTGGTTTGAGCATCTGATCAGGATGCCCCCTGGACGCCTCTCATTGGGAGAAGACCCCGGGGCAGACCCAGGACACACTGGAGAGATTATGTCTCCCGGCTGGCCTGGGAACGTCTTAGTGTCCCCCCTGAAGAGCTGGAGGAGGTGTCTGGGGAGAGGAAAGTCTGGGCTTCTCTGCTTGAACTGCTGCCTCCGTGACCCGGACCCCCGGAAAAGCGGTAGAAGATGAGATGAGATGAGACGAGACGTTGTTCATAGATTCGCCTCGGGCCTCTGTTGCTCCTTCTAGCGCCTGCTTCGACTGCCCTGTGAGTACCGCCCAACCCTCTCTCATTCTGGATTCCCTTGGAAGTCTGTGGATTAACACTCTACATTGTGATCTACCTATGAGCTGAACTCCACGCCCTGGAACCTCCTCACCCACAAGCCGTGGAGAGACCGACTAGCATCGACTACCTGTTGCACGCTCACGAAAGGCCTGTTCATTAAAGCCGCTTAACTTTTATTCCTGTGTTCTGCCCATCAAGTCCACACCGCACACTGTGACAATATGTGCTTGAATCATACTGCAGGAGATTAAAAACAATATAAGCAATGCAGGAAGATGATACACACCAGCCGATGAAGCATCGGCATTGACTTCTGCAGTGTGTCAGGTAATAACAACCTGGGAGGTGAACTCTTGCAGCTGCTGGATGCTATAGCCACAGCTCAATAAGTGACAGTCCTCACCCTCACCATCAGAATTTGCAGGAGCATCCCTCAGCCTTTGTGTCACTTCCTGTTCCCCTGTCACTCTATTTCGTTATTTGCCCTGATGTCTCCCGCTCAACCTGATCCCCAGGTGTCAGACACAATCGCCCCTCCTCGCTCGCCGTCCTGACAGCTGACAGACAGCAGAGGCCGAGGGCAGCCTGACTGACGCTGCTAATGCTTCTCGCTGTTCATCTCCTTCCATCTGTTCTTTCTTTTAAAAGTGCCCTCAAACTCTGCCAGGGCGCTCCTTCTGAGCACCCCTGATTTTTTTTCCAAAAAATAAAAAGGGTTACCTTTAGACTCCAGTTTCCCTCTAGCATGAATAAGGACTGAGCAGAGGCGAAGAGTCCTAATGCCAGCACCTGCCGGTTGTTGTCCGACACGCAGAGACAAATCCCGGATAAATTACAGAGAGGGCCAGAGAGATAAGGCGGCTGAAGCAGACATAGGCTGTGACGTTGGGATTATTTCAGTTCAAAAAGCCTCCAATCAGTGTGAACAAGCAGCCTTCTGAGGTTTGGGGTTCAGAGGAGATTAACCCCTGGTCATCCCCATGTGTCTGCTGAGATGGTATCACAAGATTTGGCCTTTTTCACAACACTGAAACAACAATATGTGAGAAAGCTCTAAGCCAGGCTGTCAGAGCGCATCATCGTTTCCTATCAAATCTAACCCCTTATTCCTGTCTCCCTGGCCCTTTACGTCCTCTCAGCTGTTCAAACACGGCTCTTCTATTCATACGCATTAGCCCGAGAATATATTTACTCTGGTCCAGTGGAGCAGTCCAGCATGAAAGAGCATCAGTTTAGCTTGTCAAATTACCCTGCGCCTGTGCTGTGCCGCCTGCTAATGACAGATAATTGAGCTGCTGGCAGGTTCGCCTGCTTGGTTTTATGTCAAGATCTAAAAAACCCCCATTGCATCTCTGCAACTCTGGGGTCATGTCAGTTTACATAGCTTTGAGTGTGTGTCAGTGAGGTGAAAGTAGCTTTAATTTAAGCCTGTCGTGTGCTACCGTCAGATTTAAGTTATAAAACTAAACGCAGGTGTCATTTGTTCCCAGCAATGTAAGAAAAAAAAGCTCTTTTGTCAGTTATTAAGGCTTTTTTAGACTTTTCATACCATGCAGTTATAAAGGTTCATGAAATTCAACAGAAAATACACACTGCGTGGTCTTAAAGGCACTTTTTGTAATTGCCCTCTGCAGAATTTAACCATAACTTTCACCAGCAGGGGGCTGCATTTTACCAGCAGGTGTCTTGAGATGTTTTTGACTGTGTGCTTCTCTTTTTTGAACTTTTCATATTTTGAGCGACCCCATTTTTTCAAGTGACTTTGCCTATTGCTAGGCGACGAGTGCAAAAAAATGATTTGCCTATTTAAATCAAAGGTTATACTGACACGCTAGATCATCTTGGGGTACAAACTGGTATTAAATGAAAGTTCAGCCCTGGCCTTACTTAAACTGGAGTTCATACGCTATGTGAACAAAAGTGTTGGACCACCCTTCTTAATCAGTGAATTTAAGTGTTTCATTCAGTCATGTTCCGACAGGTGTATAAAATCAAGCACCAAGCCATTACCCTGCCTTTGAAAACATTTGAAAAAGATGGGACATTTTAAAGATTTCACTGTATTTAAGTGTGGTACTGTAATGGGATGCCAGCACTACAGTAAGTCAGTTCATGAAATTTCTTCCCTTCTAGATGTTCCTTGATCAAATGGAAGCGGTATTTTAACAAAGTGGAAGTGTTTAGGAACCACAGCAACTCAGCCACCAAGTGGCAGACTGCGTAAAGTTACAGAGCGGGTTCACCGAGTCCTGAGGTGCATGGTAAACATCACCAGGGCTCTGCTGACTAAATATTTGCAGCTTTCCAAACCTCTTCTGACGTCAACATCAGCACAATATCTATTCACTGGGAGCTACATGGCATCGGTTTCCATGGCATGCAAACCTTATATTACCAAGCACAATGTCAAGTATTGGATAGAGTGGTGTAAAGCACACTAACACTGGGAACATGTTCTGTAGAGCGAAGAATCCCGCTTCTCTATCTGACAGTCTGATGGATGAGTCTGGGTTTGGCGAATGCCAGGAGAACATTACATACCTGAAGTTTGTAGAGGAGGGATAATGCTATGACATTGTTTTCCTGGGGGTTGGTCTGGTCCCCTTAGTTCCATTGAAATAAAATCTTAATGCTTCAGCTTACCATGGCATTTTGATCAGTTCTATGCTTCCAACTTTATGGGAAAGCTTGAAGAAGGCTCTTTTCTATTCCAGCAGGACTGTGTCCCAGTACACAAAGCTAGGTCCATAAAGGCATGGTTGGATGAGTTTGGTATGGAAGAACCCCAACCCCATTCACCATCTAGAATGGAGATTGTGAGCCAGTTCCTCTCCAACATCAGTGTCTGACCTCACAAATGTTCTTCTGGGTATAAAAATTCCCAAAGACACACTCCAAAATCTTCCAGAAAGCCTTTGCAGAAGATTGGAAGCTGTTAATGCCTAGTTTTGTGCTCATGGCAATGCCAGGGGGTGCTTTGAACTTTGCAGCAATTGAGTCAGCCAAGCGTTGGCCACTTTTACGCAGTGTGTGCGTCAGCACTCGGTGACCCAGCTCGGTGGCGTTTCATGGTCTGCCACTTTGTGGCTGCATGGCTGTGGTTCCCAAATGCTTCCACTTTACAATAATCCCACTTCCTGTCATGGAATCATTGGATACCTAGGACGGAAGAAATTTCACAAACTGACTTGTTGCAAAGGTGGTATCCCATTACAGCACCACACTCAAACACACTGAGGTCTTTTGAATTACCCATTCTTTCACGAATGTTTGTTAAAGCAGACTGCATGACTAGCTTCTTGAGTTTATACAGCTGTGGCAATGGGGCTGACAGAGGGGTTATAATGTGTCTTAAATTCTTGCAAAATCCTGAACTTCTTTGCATGACAACAATTTCAAACACACTGCTTTGTATGAAATGATTAATTTACAAATTTACAAATAGTGCCCTGCCTTTATTTTCTAATCCAAAGAAAGGTGATATCCACAAGGACATACAAGTATTGACTTACATGTGTGGTTTATGGGTACCATTTAAGTAGCAGACAAGTGATTGGAAAATTAATTAAAAGTGTTTTTCATCATGCAGAGGACAAATTTTTCACTAAGCTGGTTAGTCACAGCGTAATTATTTTCTAGGTATCCAGATGCTTACAGTGGCTTTTAACTCTAATGTTAATGCATGAGGAGTACAAACTCAGGTGAGGAACAGAGGGTTTTCTCTTTTTTTTTTGTATTTTCTGTCCCATTTATACTTGCTGTGCAGCTGCAGCCAGTTAACCAAAGCATTCTCAGCTTTCCACCTACACCAGCGAGGGCAGCACAGGCCAGTCTACGTTAGTTTGCTCAATACATCCAGTGTAATTTAATCCATTGCCAAGAACCTGTGAAGAAGTTTAATGGCGGTATAGAACGAAAAGAATTAGCGATACCAAAGGAGATTAGAAAGGCATTAGGGTCTGGGAGGCTCGGCCGCGGTGCTTAACGACTCCTCTGTCCTGAACAAATCAGTTTTACTAAGCAAAGCTGCTCTCAGCAGAATTATAGCCTCTGTTAGCCACTCTTATTGCCTGCCCCCATTAACTGGGTCCCACCTGAAGAAGGATCGGTGGAATAACACCATCAATCCAGACCCCTGCCTAACAAGTTGGGTCCTGGAAAAAGTTTCTCTGCAATAAAATAATGACTCTTGTGGTTATGGTTTAATTTTCCTCCCTCATATTTTCAGAAAGAACTCTTACAGCATGAGCCAATTAATGGTAGTGTCAGTCTGCCAGTCGACTACTTTGGTCCGGAGTGATAGTAATAACCACTGGATAGACTGACAAGGTTTGAATATACATTCATGGTGAGGAATACTACTACCACTGGTGAACATTTATCTTACAACTGGGCAAGATTTGGACCAGTACATTAAATGGACTGGTGCATACAGTGCTGTGCAAAAGTCTTGAGCCACCAAGGAGCCACACTTTCTTTTATTTTTTGAAGTGGTCTTCACCAACAGTTTTCCAGGCTTTTTGAAGATCTTTTAAAGTTTTACTTTGAACATTGGTTTTCATTCATTTTAAGTCTAGTTCTTGTACCTTACCATTTTCAGAGGATTTTGTTGAGCCACCTAACACTGAGCTGTGTATCATTTAAGCATAAGAAAGTCCCCCCCAAAGTGATTTCCTTAGAGCTGAAAACTTGGCATATCTCTGCATGTTGCGTACAGTGTCCTTAAAAAATTAAGAAACTTGGCAAGTAGAGGACAAAAGAAGAGGAAACCATAAAAACTATATGCAGCAGATGAACAGTATCTGAAAGTCGTTTCTTTAAGAAACAGAAAAAAATCCAGCAAAGACGGCCCACAGGATCCAAGAGATGCATCTGGCCCTTCAGTTAAACCATCTACCATTTGCTAAAGCCTCATAAGAAATGCTTTCAATGGAAATTACACAAGAACTGAAAATCAGTGGCAAAAGGTCCTATGAAGTGATGTATCCAAATTTGAAATGTTTGGGTTAAACTGCTGTCTCTATGTATGGAGGAGGGCAGGAGAGTGGTCTAAAAGTGAGCGTCTACAGCCATCTGTAAACCATGGTGGCAGCTCTGTCATGGTTTGGATTTCATCCAGTGGTGTTGGGGATCTTTTAAAATTTATGGAATTATGAACATGTTGGAACAGCAAGGCAAATTCATTTATTTTTGCTGGGCACTCAAGACATTTGTGTATGAGAGCAAAAGATTGATATGAGAAGAGAGTTCGCCTTTCTGTCTTCTCTCTCCCCTCACCCCCAACCGGTCGAGGCAGATGGCTGCCCCTCCCTGAGCCTGGTTCTGCCAGAGGTTTCTTCCTGTTAAAAGGGAGTTTTTCCTTCCCACGTTCACTGAGTGCTTGCTCATAGGGGATCATCGGATTGTTGGGGTTTTCTCTTTAACACTGTAGTATCTTTGCTGTACAGTGTGAAGCACCTCGAGGTGACTTTTGTTGTGAATTGGCACTATATAAATAAAATTGAATTAAATTGAATTGCATGAATGCAGAAAAGTATAATCAAATTTTGATGCAGCATGCCATACCATCTGGAAAGCTTCTGACTGCTTCATTTTTCAGCATGACAATGATCTCAAACATACTGCCAATACAATAAAGCCTACCCACACAATGGAACACTATCAGTTATGGATTGGCCTCCCCAGTGCCCAGACCTCAACTTTACTAAAGCAGTGTGGGAACAGCTTGACAGAAAATAGACAAAAAGGCAACCAACATCCAAAGAACAGCATTGGAATGTCCTTCAAAAGGCCTGGAGAACTATTCCTGAAGACAACTTAAGGAAATGACAAGAAAGCTTGTCTAAGAGCTTCTTAATACAATTGTCAGTCACACAGTACTTTGTTCTATGCCTTTGATGTAGGATGAACACAAAAGAGGAGGCACTGCAACTAGTCCCAGAAGCACCACATAAGGGTACCAGGCACAGAAGTCAGGAGAGGTATAAGATGGCATCCAGTTCTGTATAGAAAGTCCTTCTGCAAGGGAAGGAGCTCCCTCTGCAAGAGTATTAAACCAAGGAAAACCACCAAAAACCAGAGCCTCCAGAACCAACACCTCCACTGCTGAAGTTTCCAGTCCCCACCCTTCCAGCATCAAAGCCACCAACCCTTTCACTACCAGAGCTGCCAGCCCTTATTTCTCCAGCACCAGAGATCTAACTACTAGCACCAAACTGTTTTATTCCTGCAGGGAAACAAGCTCCATTGATGAAGAGCAGGAATCAAATCCAAAAAAACCTTAAAAACAAGGTTAAGTGCTATCCTCAGATCAAGCAACACAGTTCAGCTCCAACATGTTTTGAGTAGCACTCTGTTATGTTATTTACTTGGTTCCATCCCTGGAACCAAGTGATCCTTGGGCAAGTGAAAATGCCAAAACAAAAGTTTTTGCTAGACTGGCAAACTTGTGGGACAAAGTTTATTTAGGCTTCGACACATGGACTCCAAGGCTGAAGTTGTTCTCAGGCTTGGTACTTGAAGATTTCCATCCTTACGCATTTGGTGGCTTCAGGCTCTGGTCGGAACCTGGCATATGCAGTTATTGTTCACAGGATTTTGCAATAAAGGCTTTTCCTGTGTTTTTTTTTAACCCACATCACACAACAGGATATTAAGATGCCAGAGGGAGCAATCCACCACATTATGTGATCTCATCACGGCACAGAAGGAGGAGAAGACTGTGGTGAAACAACTTGCCATAGTGGTAGCTGTGCTTTGCAGTGAGAAAAAAGCATTAGCAGAAGACTCAAAAATTCTGGTTGAGAAGGAGGGGAGAGAGACAGGACAACTTGGGTTGTGATTTCTTTGGGAAGAACTTGGCCATATCTGTCAAGAGTAATATCCAAGGTGACATAAGCCTCAAAGGCTTGAATGTGTGCCAAATATCATTGACCTTTTTCTCCATGTCAGCTGTCCAACACAGCAGTATGTTTTGTTGAAGTCACCATTTCTAACATTCACTTCTGTGTCCTTATAGACTCCCGGGTTATTGTGCAATTGCTGACAAAACCATAACCGTCATCATATTAACTCTAAAATATCAAACATATCTGATGCCCTCACGAAGGTTGTGATAAATCTTCAAGCAGATTTAAGCAAGAGGTTTGAGAGAGGTTCAAGGAATCTTCTTAAGCCTCTACCCTTACCCTATATTTTGGAGAAATTAAGCCTTTTAATTGCCTAGGTTTAGAGTTAAGGTTGTCACAGATAATGACTTAGACCAACACTTGAATTCAAGTGTGCTCCTGTAATATGATGCCACTGTTGCAACAAGTCAATTTCTGAAATTTGTTTGCTCCTAGATACTCCAAAATCAACTGTAATTGGTATTTTTGCAAGTGTGTAGGAACCACATCAAGTCAGCTACCAAGTGGCAGAACATATAAAATGACAGAGCTGGGTCACCAAGTGCTGAGGTGCTCAGCACTCTGCCAACTCAGTAACTGCAGAGTTCCAAACCTCCTCTGGTATTAATATCAGCACAAAAACTCTGCGCAAGGAGTTTCATGACATGGGTTTCTATTACCGAGCAACTGTACGCATGTCTTACATCACCAATACCAAGCATCGGCTGGAGTGATGTAAAGTACAACCTACTGTTTTCTGTGGAGTGACAAATCATGCTTCTCTATCTGGCAGTCTGATAAATGAGTCTGGGTTTGGCAAATGCCAGGAGAACATTACCTGTCTGACTGCACTGTGCTGACTGTAAATTTTGGTGGCTAATGTTAAGAGACTATTTGTCTGGGGTTGGTCTGGGCCTCTTGACAATTCTGGACAATTCTATGCTTCCAACTTTGTGGGAACAGCTTGAACAAGACCCTTTCCTGTTCCAGTGTGACTGTGCCCCAGTGTACAAAGCAAGGTCCATAAAGGCATGGTTGGATGAGTTTGGAATGGAAGAACTTGACTGGCCCACACAGAGCACTGACCTCAACCCCATCCAATAACTTTGTGATGAACTTGAATGGAGATTGCAAGCCAGCCCCTCTCATCTATCTTCTGTCTGACCTCTCAAATGCTCTTCTGGATGGGCAAAAAATCCCACAGACACACTCCACAATCTTGTGGAAAGCCTTCCCAGGAGAGTGGAATCGGCCATAGCATAAAAAGGGAAGACCAACTCCATATTAACGATTTAGATTGAGTTGTCATAAAAGCATAGGTGTAATGTGTAGATGGCACAATGAGCTTGTCTATAGAGTGTATGTACATCTGACACAAATATACTTATTGAACTTGACAACTTCAACTTGGCAATTCATGTTCATGAACATAGGTTACTTTTTTATGAATAATTTAAAGGTTCCTTAACCCTAGTACTGCCAGCTATACGACCAGCTAGACGACCGGCAGTGAATGAAAACACCCAAAGTGATCAATATATAGACGACTGGCAGTACATGAAACGTATCTGGGACATCAATATATTGAGGTCCTGCAGTACTTGGGTTAAGGGACTGGTGTCATGGTCCCCTGCCCTCCGGGTCATGACCTGCCTCTCTCTCATTTCCCTCTTTGCCTCTCTCTCCGTTGTTACTCAGAACTTCAAGCCACTCACCTGGACTACCTGCCCGAGCTGCCTGACCCTCTCTCATTTCCCAGATCCACAGGCCATGCACCAAGGATAAACCCAAGGTCAGTTTCCTACGTCATCTCAGAGTCTCAGACCCAGTTCATACCCCTCTGGTTCTCTGCATCAAGCTCTGCTTTTCCCCTTCTTGGATCAAACCTTCACCACCAGAGTTGCTGAGAGACTTTGCCCCCCAAAAACCATCAAAAATCCATCATCTAGGGTCTGTCCGCTCTTGGATCGAGAGCAAACCCATTCTGACAACTGGGCTGTAAATTCTTCTTAAAGTTTACGTTGAACTAAGTCTGTGACCCAATGTGATGCTAGATTTATTTATTTTTTTGTATCCTTTTGGAAAGATTTGTGCTGGAACTATTTGTTGTATGTGAATTTTCAACAAAAACGGGGTCCTTCAAGCTATTTGGATTTCATCTGGTTACTCAGGTCTTGTTCTGTGTTCCAGATAGGGCTGACAAGTTTGGTTTTCTAGCACAAGCCTGGGCTGCAGAGAGCCAGCCGTGGAAGAAATACAGTGTGCAGTAAAGGAGGTGGAGGAGGAGGAGGAGAGGGGAGAGATGGAGGGAGAGAGAGGAGCATGGGGGTGAGGGAGGGACAGAGGGGAAGGGCTCGTATTGATCATCCGCCAGGTGTGATGGATAGCGCAATAAGTGGCAGCGGCCAGCGGAGGAGAGGAGTGAGTGATTTCTGCTTTTCAAAGTCCTGATGAATGAGGGCGTCAGAGGGAGGCCAGCGTCCAGAGCCCAGCACATGATGGACTGCTGTGTCAGGAGGAGAGAAATTGAAGGAGAAAAGAGCGGTGAGGGGAATGGAGGGAAGACAAGACCTTTTTACAGAAGGCAGACTGAAAGGAAGAGGGGGGGGTGGTAGAGGAAACTGCAAGAGGGAAGGCACGTGAGATGGGGGGATGAAATTTTAAGAAGGGGGTCAATAAAGCGCAAAGAGAAGGAGGATGACTGTGAGACAGAGATAGAGATGAGCGGAGGAGGCGACAGCAGAGTGAGTTCATCTTTATTAATGGCCAAAGAGCAGAGAGGGAGTTATTAAAAAGGAAAAAGATGAATGAAAGAATGAGTGTGAACGAGCGGAGAGGTGACGAAGGGAGATGTGATATATGCCCCCTCCCGGCTTTCTGAAATCCAATAATAACACTGAGGAATGGGCCAGCTGGTGGACTGAGGGGAGGGAGGAGAGAGGGAAGGAGGGGAGGAACATTTATAGGAAGGAGCCAGAGAAGACCAGGCAGGGGCAGCAGAGAGACTCACAGCTCCCAGAAATACATGGAAATGCATAGTGAGGAGGCTTTAGAAGATGGCATTAAAACTCATTACATACACTTTATTAGGTTCACCTGCTCAAACTGCTCATTAACACAAATATCTAATCAGACAATCACATGGCAGCAACTCAGTGCATTTAGGCATTTAGACATAGTCGAGATGAGCTGCTGAAGTTCGAACTGAGCATCAGAATGGGGAAGAAAGCGATTAAAGGGACTTTGAGCATGGCATGGTTGTGGTCTGAGTATTTCACAAACTCTTGATCTGCTGGGATTTTCCCACACAACCATCTCCTGGGTTTACAGATAATGGTCCCAAAAAGAGAAAATATCCAGAGGGCGGCAGTTCTCTGGGTGAAAATGCCTTGCTGATGCCAGAGGTCGCAGGAGAATGGCCAGGCTAGTTCAAGTACCACTCCTGCCAGCCAACAACAGGAAACCGAGGCTACAATTTGCACAGGCACACCAAAATTGGAAAATCACTGCCTGCATGATTTCTTAAGGTCGGATTTTGCTTTTGGATGGTAGGGTCTGAATTTGGTGTAAACAACATAAAAGCATGGTTCCATCCTGCCTTCCGTCAACAGTTCAGGCTGCTGACGGTGGTAATAGTGTGGGTGGTGTTCTCTTGGCACACTTTGGGTCACTTAATCATTTAAATGCCACAGTCTACCTGAGTATTGTTGCTGACCATGTTCATCCCTTCATGACCACAATGTTCCTATCTTCTGACGGCTGCTTCCAGCAGGATAAAACACCATGTCACAAAGCTAACAACAGCTGCCTGTTGCACGTAGGGGTGTTTCCAGGAATTTTTCAAATGGGGTGGAGCAAGGGGGACCAGTTGTGTTGGATCTGTGTTTTTCAAAGTGGAAAGACAGTGTTTAGAACTTCTACTTAAGTGGCTTGATAATGAACAAGTTGTATATCCATCCATCTTGCTCGGCTTATCCAATCCAGGGTCACTGGAGCCTATCCCGGGGCTAACACAGAAAGGAAGACAGCCATTCATGCCTCTGACCAGTTTCGAAATGCTGATTAACCAAACCCCACTCATGTCCTTGGACTGTGGGAGGAAGCCATGCAGGCATGGGAAGAACAAATAAACTCCACACAGAAAGTGGGTTCAAACGTGGGACCTCCTCCCAGTGAGGCAACAGTGCTGACCACAAAAATACCATGCTGCCCACAGGTTGTATAAATCAAAACATAAAGCACTTAAAAGTGATTAATTTCATTACTAGGTTTCTTGATCTATAGTAATGTGATATATCTGCAAAATAATGAGCATCTAAAGCTTTAAAATAATTAGTGTAGCGTAGAAAGTCCAATATTTCGAGTGGAATAGAAGAAAAAATAGTATAAAATAGAAATACCTACAGTATATATACATTAAAGCTGTCAATTACTGTACTAACTTACATTCCTACTGGTCTTATCCATGTGCTCATCCAATAATGTCAGATTAGCAGCACTCTAGTCCAATGGCATTGGTGGTGGGCGGCACTGGGAGGAGCAACCATATTTGCCCCCACCCCTCTGAAAGAAAGAAAGATGGGGAAACTCATCAAGAGAGGGATAAGAAATTTCCAGCAAGGGTCCCTATCAGTAAAAGATGACAGCTTGTCCTTATATAGCCAGCAGTCCTGAATTACCTCCAATGTGATGTGACTCAGACTGGCAAAAAAAAGAGTGCTTAATTTGGCAAAAGAAAGCTTTTTCTGGTGATTTATTAAAAGAGAGATGGAGCAGTACATTCAGAAGGAGATAACAGCCAGACAGAATTAAGGAAATATGGGGAGAATAACATCCAAGTTCTCTGAATCTACTTATCACCTTGTGGTGTGTGGGGATTTTATCAAAGAGGCAGGCAAACAAGATTTTTCCTAACAATCTGACCCCACTCCCACACCCACAACCGTCCCGACTGTCCAAACAGCAGAATATGTAATGTATGGATACTTTCTCAAATAGCGTGTTTGCTGTGCAATCAGTCAATAAAGTGATTTCCCAATTCTTCAAATCCCTACAAAATCAAACTCCAAAAAGAAGCCGTCGCTATTTGGCTGACAAATACT
>VUQH01018663.1:2105-34190 GCA_015106775.1 Etroplus canarensis | reverse complement strand
TATATATATATATATATATACACATATATATATATATATGAACAATAGGGAAATTAATAAACTTACATGTAAAAGTGCAACGTCACATAAACACTCAAAGTTAAAAATGTTAAATAGTAGCTTTAAGCATATATAAATATGAGAGAAAAATGAAAATAAAATATATAAACCTATATGTAAAAAGTGCAATATGTCACACAGACACTCAAAGTTGAAAGTTAAGAACAGTACGCAATATACGAGATATGGCCTTAAGAGAATTCATTCAGATCTAAAAGGCAGGAGTTGTAATGTTTCATGTCCGTAGGTAGGAATGATTTTCTGTGGCGTTCTGTGGTGCATCGTGGTGGATTGTGTCTGCTGCTGACCGTGCTCCAGTGCCTGTCCAGCACGTCATGGAGAGGGTGTGAAGGATAGTCCGATGTTGTCAGTAACTTGAACAGCATTCTCCTTTGTGACACTACCGTCAGAGAGTCAGCCTCCACACCCACAACATTGCTGGCCTTGCAAACCAGTTTGTTGAGTCTGTTGGTGTCCGCTACCCTCAGTCTACTGCCCCAGCACAGCATAGAGTAGGGCCCTGGCTACCACAGACTCATAAAATATCTTGAGCCTCATCTGGCAGATATTGAAGGACCTCAGCCATCTCAGAAAATAGAGATGGCTCTGGCCTTTCTTGTAGAGGGCTTTTGTGTTTTTCATAAAGTCCAGTTTATCGTCATTGTGAATGACAATGTTTTTGTAATCCTCCATTGTCTCCACACAGAGCTCATGGATGGAAAGAGGGATCACTGGTGTTCTGGTCCTCCTCATCCACGCCACCAGTGCCTTGGTCTTTATCATATTAAGCAAAGGGTTCTGTTTAATTAAACACCTTAAAAAGATTTTCAATACTTTCAATGCCAAGATGTAAGCTGTTCAGTGTTCCAACGCGTTACTGAGACACGTTGTATTGGTTTTTTCTCTAATTTGACACCTGTTAACAAAAAAACAGCATTTCTAGCACCTGCTGACCTATAGCTGCTTTCAAAATGTGCCTCAATTTGTTGTATAGTTTTTCTTGTATGTGCTATTTTTGTGTTGAACATGTTATATTTCAATCATACCCTTATAGCCATGTGGTTCTGTCACAAGTTGACCTGTGCTTCACTGCATGCTCGTGTACATAAGGCTACACTCCATTTAATAAATATGAGTTGTACCATGGTTTTTATTTTATTATACATTATTTTGACATTCTGGAAGCTGTCAGGTGCGTTTAAATTATGTTGACGACAATCACGGACTTGCCTTTCTACCTAAATACACATTCTGGCTGTAGCACATTATCAGTCCATCTATGTAAATCTGTCTGCTGCTATAAGCAGCATTGATAGACTGCTTGGGATCTACCCATCGTTGTTGGAGTACCAAGTTTGACTAAAGAGGTCAGAAAAATTGTGTCCTTCCTGCCAGGAGAAGCTCTTGACAGCTTTTCCAAGATGGATGTGTCACATCGAAAATGTCATGGGATAATGTGCGATCAACAGGACCTACCCTCGGAAGGTCAGCAGCTCTCTACTCCAGCTGAGAAGCACGGACTCTTCCAGAGAAACCAGAGCAGGGGGTCTGTGTTGTCAACATAGCTGGCTATAGAGGGAGGCAAAAATGTCACCATGCTCCTTCACTGATGGTGCAAACTGTCAGCACCTTAAATGTGTTCTTGAAATACACTTACAGAGTGGCCTTAATACCCCAAAGCTGGAGACACACAAAATAAGCTGTCATGCTCCCTTCAGATATGAGATAGTTTACTGATCCCTGGGGAAAAAATTTGTAATTTTGTGTGTGTGCTCAGAAACTAGAATCAGCCACAGACCAGATTCACTGCACTGGTCTTTTCTCATGTGAATCATTTCTGTGTCTCGTGTTTTCAGAGAGCAGTGACTACAGCGAGGCCGAGGTTCTTCCTGACTCCTTCCCATCAGCACCGGCAGAACCTCTCCCAGAATTCCTGCTGGAACCAGAGGATGCCTTCATAGTAAAGAACCGTCCAGTCCAGCTGCGCTGCCGGGCGTCACCAGCCACCCAGATCTACTTCAAATGTAACGGAGAATGGGTCAACCAAAACGATCACATTACTAGAGAGAGCCTGGACCAGATCACAGGTGAAGATTTACATGCTCACCCACTGTGAACACAACCGCACGCACGCACACACACACACACACATGCACACGCACACACAGTAATGTCACCTTGTATTTTACAGACATAAACATCATCCTCAATTACTAACATCATTTTCAACTACATAATCCATTAGCTCCTATAGGATTTTATGTGCACGTTAACTGCTTTTGGCCTGCAGCCAATGCATTATTTATATGCACTGTGAAAAATATGCCTCACTAATCTCTCTCCCTCCTGCTCCCTGTCTCTCTCTTCCCTCTCTCTCTGCACAGGCCTGGTGGTGCGAGAGGTGGACATCTCAGTGTCGAGGACCCAAGTGGAGGAGCTCTTTGGGTTGGAGGATTACTGGTGCCAGTGTGTGGCTTGGAGCGCAGCTGGCACCACCAAAAGCAACCGTGCCTACGTTCGCATTGCATGTCAGTATCAAGGCAGTGTGTTTGAATGTGTGACTGTTTCTACATGTGTGAGACAGAGAGTGAAAGAGCGAAAAAGAGGCAGGAAGAGAGACAGTGCAAGGGCAAATGTTTCTTACTTTCTACTTGTCATATGCATCAGCTTAAGTATATATGCAAATACATTTGCCGTAGCACTCCATCTTGGTCCCTCGTGGTAATGTGGGGCGTAGTGTGATTGACAAGTTGCATGTTTGTGAGAGTATGGAGTGGAAAAATGACACAGTTACTGAGCCTTTTTGGGGTTTTGACTGGTGTGTTTGTGTGTGGGTGTGTACGTGTGTGACAGACAACGTCGCTGAGATAAACTGGGTGTCACTCTGCTGTCACAGGGCAGCCTTCACTAACTGCTGACTGCTTGTGTGTCACTCTCTGTAGACCTGAGAAAAAACTTTGAGCAGGAGCCTCTGGGGCGAGAGGTGCGACTTGAGCAGGAGGTGCTGTTGCAGTGTCGCCCCCCAGAGGGCATGCCCTCTGCTGAGGTAAATGTCTGTCTCCGCATCACCAACCATTTCATTTTCAACACTTTGACAGTTAGAATTCTGCTCACAATGCTGATGGGCAATAAACAGCTCAAATCCATTTATGTTTTGTTGTTTTGATTTCAGATTTATGCTGTGCATTCTGCAGCAACATAAAACAAAAGGGAAGAAAGTAAAGGGCGAGACACTGACATTCTGACACCATCAATAAAAAAAACATTAAAACATCTAAAAAAAAAATCAGGAAATGTATTCTGTGTGATTAAACCACAAAGCATAAAAGAAAAGGCTTAAATCCACTTGTGTCATGTTTTAATACCAAGCTGCTCTAACTATAAAACCCTATATCAGAATGGCTTGTTTTACCCATAAAACAGTAAGACTACAATATATCAAAATGAAAAAATAAGCTATTCCTTAATCTGAGGAGTAAGTTTGCCAAGCTGTTTTCCTTTTTAGAGGTTTATTAAAATTGTTACTATATTATAATATGGTTATTATATAAACATGTATATATAAATATTCAGACAAATGCATACTAGGAAAATTCAGAATAAAAACACATGCTACATAATCACAGGAAAGCATAGCATTAGAATTTCTTAATTTGTTTAATAATAAATACCAACTGTGTTGCTTGCACTAGTTAGCTGTGGTTCAGCGCCCATTAGTATGGTAGATGTGTTAAAAATAATGTAGGTAGGTAAGACTTTTTTTAAGAGTGGCAAGAATTTTTTTTTTCCTTGGCAAAAATGATCACATTTTGGCTCTGTTTGATCAATACCTTGTGTTGTGATGGCTTGATGCTCTGCAGGTTTATAGTGTTTACTGAATGGCTCTGTGTGTGGTGCGATGACTCATATTTATGCATGCACACCTGCTGATTTTATGTGAAAAAAATATCCGCCAAAGAAAAATTTGAATCAAAACTGAAATAACGCAGAGGGATGAGAGTGTGACAGCCAAATTCTTGGTTTCTATATTTACTCAACATTAGTTTTTATTCTTTTTAGTAATTACAACTTTCATAATTTTATTTTAACCTTGTTGGAAACGTCTTTGTTATACATTTCCAAGTTGTTATTTCATTGGTGGTTTTTCTGAATTTTCTCCAGGTGGACTGGCTGAAGAATGAGGATGTCATCGATCCATCACAGGATTCAAATTTCCTGATCACGATTGATCATGATCTGATTATCAAACAGGCCAGACTTTCAGACACTGCTAACTACACCTGTGTGGCGCGTAATGTAGTGGCCAAGAGACGGAGCAGCACAGCTACTCTCATTGTTTATGGTAATGCATGCATTTTTCCCCTTTCTTTTCTTCCTCATACCTCAAACATTAGCATAAACCTCCTCCTATTAATGGTAGATGTTTGCTTTGTATAAAAGCTGTGAAACACTGGTAATGAATTGTGACTTGTGGTAGTTGTTATGCAGCCATTATCAGAATCAGAATTAACATCTATTTGGTTTCTTGCTTTGGGGGTTCACTGCGTTGAGCAATAACAGGTGACCTCCAAAAAAGAAAGTTAACAATTTAGCAGCAATATGCATAAATATAAATTTTAAATTACTAAGCAAACTTTATTATGCCTCTGCCCCGGGGGGCATTATGTTTTCAGGTTGTCCGTCTCTCCTTGCATCCGTCCATTTAGCTGTCTATTACAAATCTTGTTACCACTACAGGAGCTGGCATTTTTGAAAACTTTGAGTGGTTGACACGTATTATGGGCAGAACATCGATAACATTTAGGAGATTGTGGGGTCATACTAGTAAAGTTCTAGGTAATTTATTAATAATGAAACTGGTTTTAATATGTGTATCTTAGCAACTAAGATGTATAAATATATAACTCCAATTTCTAAAAAGGTTGAGGTGCTACGTAAAATATACATAAAAACACAATTCAGTAATTTGTAAATCTCATAAACCAATATCTTATTCAAAAAAACATATAAAACACATCAAATGTTAAAAGTGAGGTATTTTTCTCGAATTTGACGGCAGGAATATGTCTCAATAATTTGGGACAAGGACAACAAAAAGCTGGAAAAACGAGTGGTACTATAAAGAAACAGCTGGAGGAACATGTTGCAACTAATTAAGTTAATTGGCAACAGGCCAGTAATGTGACTGGGTATTAAAAGAGCACCTTAGAGAGGCAGAGTCCCAGAAGTTAAAGATGGGCAATGTTCCACAATCTGCAAGAAACTGCATCTACAAATTGTGGAACAATTTCAGAAAAATATTGCTCAGTGTAAAATTGCAAAGAATATTCCATCATCTACAGAACATAATATCATCAAAAGATTGAGAGAATCTGGACACATTTCTACGTGCAAGGGACACAGCCAAAAACCAGTATTGGATGCTCATGATATTTGGGCCCTCAAACACCAGTGCACTGCAAACAGGCAGGATTCTGTCATGGAAAATACTGCATGGGCTCAGGAAGCCTTACAGAAATCATTGTCTGTGAACACAGTTTGCTGTGCTTTCCATTTAGATTAATGCTCTATCGTGCAAGGAAGAAACCATACTTGAACATGATACAGAAATGCCACTGTGTTCTCTGGGCCAAAGCTCATTTAAAATTGACTGAGGCAAACTGGAAAACTGTTCTGTGGTCAGACAAAGCAAAATTTGAAATATCTTTTTGGAAATCAATGATGCTGCATCATCCAGACTAAAGAGGAGAAGGACTTGTTGTCAGCACTCAGTTCAAAAGCCTGCATCTCTGAGGGTATTGGGGGTGCATTAGTGCCAGGTATTCTGGCAACTTGTACATCTGGAAGGGAACCATCAGTACTGAAAGGTATATACAGGTTTTAAAGCAGGGAAAGACCTTGCATATTTCAGCACGACAGTGATAAATTGCTTTCTACAACTATTGCAAAAGCATGGCTGTGTAGTAGAATCCAGGTGTTGGTCTGGCCTGCCTGCAGTCAAGACCTTTCACCAACTGAAAACATTTGACTTATGAAGCACAAAATATGACAAAGAAGACCCATTAATCAACTGGAATCCATTATCGTCTGATATAGGATTCCAGGATATAGGTCGTCTGATATAGGATTGTTTTTCATGAAATAGTAAAAGGTCTCCCTTTCAACTTTTGGCATGTTTTTTTTGTTTTTTTCCTGAATAAAATATTGGTTTATGAGATTTAGCAAATCATTGAAATGTTTTTTAATTCATATGTTATGCTGTGTCCCAACTTTTTTAGAATTTGGGGTTCATATATCATATATGTATGCATACATCAGATGCAACATTAAACTCATTAAGGTAAATCACATTGTTTATCGGAATCAGAATACTTTATTAATCCCAGGGGGGCATTGTATCTTTTAACTATTCAATACTCTGCTGAGAAATCTTTGTTCTGGGATTTATGTAGATGTTACTTTGATGCACATTACCTACCAAACATTACTGGAACCTCCCCAGCAGGTTAACACACAATGTACACAAATTAAGCATCCACAGGACAGAGTAGAACAAGCGCAATTCACAAAGGCTCTAACTCACAATCCACAGGACCTGAAGGATCCACTTTCAATGTTCTGGTATCAAAAACCTTAGCAAAAATCCCAAGGTCACACTTGTCAGGGCCTTACACAATATTAAGCAAGTTGATTTAATGTTGCGTTTGATCAGTGTAAATGTGGTAGGCAGACTTCATACAGTAAATTTACCCCAGGAGCATTATATATTCAGTAAGAGTTTGAAACCTTTCAGAAGAACTGAACTTTTATCACAAAAAATTTATTCTTTTTTTACTGCACATGCTCATGTATGCTAAACATAATAGCAGGAACACAATGTAGTTTAAAGCAACTATCATTAATTTTGAAAATGAAGATAATCTTCAGATTCACTCACCTATTTGTGTCTCTTTCAGTGAGTGGAGGATGGTCTTCTTGGACTGAATGGTCAGAATGTAATGCTCGGTGTGGGCGGGGCTGGCAGCGTCGAACACGCAGCTGCACCAATCCTGCCCCTCTGAATGGAGGAGCTTTCTGTGACGGCCCTCCAGTCCAGAGAGTAACTTGCACCACACTATGCCCAGGTGAAGACCACATACTTATTTATTTTTATTTCTAACATTTTCATGTAAATTATGAAAATTAATGCAAAGACATTTTAAAATGTCTGCCTAATGAACAGCTACCAGTTGCATCCCTTAACTAAAGGTTTACCTTTACAGAAACCAGACTTTATACCCCTTTAAAATAATAGTTTTTCCAAAGAGGACAAAAGAGTATTTACTCATGTTAAATTACTAGTATTAGAGTATGTTGTTCTGTCACCCATTCTGGCTAGCTTTGCTTTGCCCCGCATGTCAGACCACCCTAACTCTAAAGCACAGACTGCATTTAGCAAATTATTAAATTATGCACTTCGAGCCATTTCAAATGCATCATACTGCATTATAGCAGCATGCCCAACTCCCCTCTACCTGGAGTGATAAAACCGTTTTGCTGTTGGCTAACTATAAAATGACTCATATATCTGTTGCCATTCCAGTGGATGGAGGTTGGACTGAGTGGGCAAAGTGGTCCGCCTGTGGGACAGAGTGCACCCACTGGCGCAGCCGAGAGTGCCAAGCCCCCCCACCCATAAACGGAGGAAAGCACTGCAGTGGCAGCATGATGGAGAGCAAAAATTGCACTGAGGGGTTATGTGCAAAAAGTAAGTGTCCAATTTGTTTGAACTGGATGTTAAATGTCAAAGCTGGATAAATATTTGGCTTATGTATATTTGCTGGTGTAATGTGTCCTAATACTTCTCTCTTCCTTTAAGTACAGATCACCATCTGTTGGATCCATTCACTAATAGTTAATATAATATGGTGTTATTGATGTATCCATAGGGGTCATTTCCCTAACAGCATAATTTCTGCTGCAGGCAGTTGTTGAATTGATCTTGCAGGCACCCATTTCTTTGCTCACAGTTTTATAAGCTGTATTGTATTTCAAAGCTATTTTGTGTGGAATTGTATTCCCAAGGCGTTGAGCCACTGCAACATGGTGAGAGATATAAAAGTAGAAAGAGCGAAATTGCAGACAGATGTTTCATGAGGAAAAATTCAGGTTCACAAAAAGAGCAGGCAACTGATCCACATCTAAAAAACCACAGATGGAGAGAGAGAAAGATAGAGCAAATCTAAGCAAAGGGAGTGCACAGAGTGGGAAGCGAGCATGACACAGCCAAGTCGAAAAATTAGCACAGGGAAGAGCATATGAGAGTGAGTCAGACTCGCACTGACACCCAATGCGCAGCCCGTGATGAGCTGGGAGGAATCCAGCTGACAGCGAATTAGAATCTTAGAGATGCACATCCACAAAGACAGAGAGATATATTCAAGTACACACTTAAAAACACACACACAGTAGACTCAAACTAACACACCGAAGCTTGCAGACAAACCTACTAAATGCACATGCAGCGCGTGGATCATATGCACACTCAGAGTAATGCTGAGCTTCAACCGTGTCAAGCATACACGCGAGTCCTGACATAAACAAGCTTCCACGGAGCATCTAGAGAAGACGAGTACGCTGTCCGATTTGGCTGTACAGAACCCGGCATTCTAAGGAGGCCATCGGGAAAACAAGCACTCAAGTGGCTCTGACAGAGAAGGAAGATGGGAAGCACTGTGCTGTAGAAAATCTGTAAATGTGTCACTTGGCAAACTAGAGGTTACTGAGTGACTTATTTATGTTCCCAGCACGTTCCATATGATTATTCTGCGGTCACAAACAGTCCTGATGATATTAAAACTCTTTGCATTTCTCACACACTTTAATCAGAAAGTAGACACTCACACATTGTTAATCCCTCTGAGAATCGACTAAATACCCCAAGTCATAAATGTAAAATGCTCTGAGACACCACAAACCCTCATCTTCATTGCATCCTGGTAGATTCTAATTGCTATTGGACAAATGGCAATGCCGGGGAAGCCATTTGTGCGTTTTGATGATGCTATGGAGAGATGCTTATTTGATTTGAGATCTAGTAAGTGACACAGTCCTGAAAGATGGTTTCGATATTCCTCAAACCACTTAGTGATGATTCACTCTGGTATTATCATGGAAATGATTGTTCCCGTCAGTAGAGATGTTTTTTCTTATAGGATGAAGACGGTAACATACCCTGAGTGTATAAAGATATGGTTTCAATCTACATGTGCCACACAAATGCCAGTGTCCTGGTTCATTTTTGAAACAGTCTCATCCAAATGCAACCAATATCTTTCGCAATGACTTCTTAGAGACCTTTTTTCTGAACACTATTGTTGAAGTTTATTTCACGTTCTTGCACATTTCTAGAAGAGCTCATTATTTTTTTTACATATGAAGTATGTTTTCTTGTTTGTAGGATGCATTTTCTGTTCACATTTCTATTATCATATTGATGAGCTATTGTTTACATTCCTGTTTTTGCTTTATTGTATCTTTCATTTGCGTAACAACTAGTCCATCCATTTTTATGTTATGTTTTTTCTTTTTTTCTTCTTTTGTTTTATCTCCTGTTCAAACAGATAAAAAGATTTCTATTGAACATGCAAGCCATCGTAAGTTCACCTTCCCATGACTTTGCTCTGTCACCGCTTCATGCTGCTTGGCTTTGTGTTTTACGTGCGTCTGTCTGTCCGTGGGCTCATACAGGTTAGGACTCCTAGCATCTGTGTTAGCACGTGGAGTTGAATGCGTGCAGCATTTTGTGTTGTCTGTCTGTCTGCACTTTCATGCCATCTTAAATTAAGTTCAGTGAAGACGTGCCTCACCTTCTTGTCCAGCCTGCTTATGAGTGTTGTGATCCTCACTTGTCTAGTGTGTTGACTAAGTGCAACATTGGTTTCAGAGCTGACTCAATGTTAACATGCTGCACCTTTTGCATAACAGCTTGCTGTGATTGTAAACTGAAAAAAGGCTATATTTACAACAATAACTGATTACAAAATGCTGGTGTAACTACTCATACTGCCCAGAATGGTTCAGTGAGTGCTAATCTGTCATGACAACTCTGCAAACCTTTTTATGGAGTAAGTAAAATGACATGCCTCTGAGCTTGAGTCTCCTTGATCCATAGGCTTTGAGGTTGAAGCATAGTATTTAAAGGGAAAAAAAACACTTGATTTGTGTCTGCCTTTCGGTTAATCTGTGATATAGTTTACATTTGAAGTGATGGTAATTCCTCTAGCTCAATGTGATGTGGACTCAGGGGAGTGCAGCCACAGTAATGCACCTAATTCGCTATTGTTCCGTTTCTGGTAATAAGTGTGGACGGCTGTCTGATTCGGTTCAATCGCACCACGTGAGCATGGGAGCTCTCCTCCGCTAGCGCGCCTGCCTCCGGCTTTCTTCTCCTCCACCCTCTCTTCAACTCTTAACTGCTGCTCTGTAGTGTCTTCGGTGCCTTCTTCCCTCAAACACTGCTATCCTTATCGCCTCTCTCCTCCTCAACACACTTATATTCCCTCTGTCCTCTCTACAAATCACAACCTTATCTAACTCCTTCCTGTCCCTTTTGCCAAATTGCTTCTCATCTAGCTCTCTCCTGTGTATATCCAGCCTGTCTATTGCTTCTTCTTTTTTACTCTTCTTCATCTCCCTCCAACTTTGCTTCTCGTCTTCTCTCTCTTCTCTCTTCTTTTCTGATATTGTGCTACTGACTCACGTTTCTGGTTTGGGTCTGGCTGTGGTGAGCCTGCTGACCAGTCACAACCAATCACCCAGCCAGAGAAAAGGGAGAGAGCTTAATGGGGAACAGGTGAAGTTAGGGCCAAACAACCCCTGGAGGAGCTGTTTATTAATGGGGTTTTCAAAGATGATTTCTGTTAACCTAAAAAGGATTTAGCTTTAAACTAAACACATGGTCCATGAAGGCATTATGCCAGAGTAAACTAATCATTTTTAGTCTGTCTTTGAAGACAACATAAAGTCCACAAGTACATATGCCAAGTCGACAAGAGTTATTGGTCATATTCCTCATGATCATCACCACAGTCTGGTCCCCTTTCTAATGCACTTCTACTGGAACAAGCAGGCAGAAAAACTCCACAGGACTTTTTCTGTGTAAAAATGCATTTCTAAGTTTCACCAAAAGCTAAAATGAGGCTTAGGCTGCCTGATTTTCTAAATATGCATGAATCCATCTTTCTGTCCCCTGATACCAATGATACTCAGAGTATCTGCATATACTGAGAGATTAGGGATCTCTTTTCACTAACTTACTGCGTATAGCTCTTTTTAGGTAACTTAATGGCAGGAGATATATAAAATTTTATAGGAATATTAACAAATCAATGTATATACTGTAATATACTGATCACATTATGGCCCGTACGTGATTCAGTTACTATGCTAAATCAGTATTGTTTTGAATACTTAAATAATGTATCAGAAATGTGTAATTTTTTTCTGTGTAGTCAGTTTGCAAAATTTCTTCCGTCCTAGATATTTTTCAATCAACTGTAACTGGTATCATTGCAAAGTGGAAGCATTTAGATACCAAAGAATCCAGCCATGAAGTGGCAGGCCACATAAAGTTACAGAGTGGGGTTGACAAATGCTGAGGCACATAATCTGTAAAAATTACCAATACTCGGCTGACTGAGTAACTGCAGAGTTCCAAACTTCCTCTTCCATTAACATCAGCAAAAAAACTGTGCACCAGGAGCTTCATGGCGTGGATTTCCATGGCAAAGTAACTGCAGGCAAGTCTTACATCACCAAGTGCAATACCAAAACACGCCGCACCTGGACTCTGGAGCAGTGGAAACATGTTGTGTGCAGTGATGAATTATGCTTCTCTTCCTGGCTGTCTGATGAATAAATCTGGGCTCAAGTGAATACCAGGCAAATGTTACCTGTATAACTGCATTGTGCCAACTGTAAAGATTTTTGGAGGAGGGATAATACTGTGGGGTTGTTTTTCTGGGGTTGGCTTGGGCCGCTTCAGGGAAGGGAAATGTAAATGCTTCAGTTTACCAATACATTTTAGATAATTCTGTGCTTCCAGCTTTATGGGAAGAGTCTGGGTATGACTGTGCCAGTGCTCAAAACAAGGTACATAAAGGCATGGTTGCATGAATTTGGTGTGGAAAACTTGAATGGCTCACATAGAGTCCTGACCTCAGCCTCACTGAACACGTAGAAAGCCTTCCCAGAGCAGCGGAAGCAGTCTTAATTACAAACAGGAGTATTATTAAATATGGAATGTGATGTCATAACAGCTCCTGTTGGTGTTTGGATGGCCCAATACTTTTGTCCATGTAACGTATGTGGATTGAGGACTGTCTATTTTGTGCTTCATCTGTTACATTTTAAGTGGTTGGGGAGGGCCTTCAAATGGAGCAACTACAGCACTGAATGTACATTTGGGTCTGCTGTGTGTGCCATTGAATTAAGTATTTTGAGTATTGCAGCCCTTATGGAAAATGGTTGAAACATTAAATAACAAATACATTTAAGTGTGACAGCTTCATTGTTTTTCCTGCTCAAACCCCAAACAAATTGGATTTACATTAACATATAAGAAAAGCTGAACATTCTCGTGTTTAAAGAGCTGGAAAAAAATTTTAACATTGGGACTGCTGTTTATAGTCTGATGACAGATTAATTAATGAATCAGCTAGTGATTTTAGTGCTAACTTAGACAACAATGACTAATTCATTCTACCTATTCTACAGATATGTAATGAATCAGATGATATCCCATCCATCATGTTTCCTCCCCCCTTGTTTTACCCTTGCTGATGTAAATGTGTGTTTTCAACGGTGCCCTTTGATGATATCTTGGCTTTCTGTCCCTCTTTCAGCACTGGCCCCAGGTATGGGTGTAGCAGTCTACACAGGTCTGGTAGTGGCCCTGCTGCTGAGTGTGATAATGGCACTGTGCGTAGGAGTGCTTGCATATCGCCGCAGATGCCGACATCTCCACGGAGACATCACCGATTCCTCATCTGCTCTCACTGCCGCTTTCCACCCTGGCAACTACAAACCTCCCAGACAGGGTGAATTAACGCGCGCGCACACACACACACACACACACACACACACACACACACACACACACACACACACACACACACAGTTCACATCATTTAGTATACGTTTGCAGGCAATTATTTTTGTGTTATTGTTTTTTCACAGTTGTGACTTATTTTCGTAAAAACACTTTGTCCCTGTTCATTATGTTATCGCATTGCTATTTATATCATCACAAAAATTAATTCTCTTATACCATTATCTCCTCTCAGTCAGCTCTCCATTCTTTACTGCATTATATTTTTTACATTTTAAGCATTTGTCATGGTGTCGTTTTTCTTGCTCTTGCCATCAAATATTAATTAGTACCATTAATCCATTTCACTGGAGTCAGTTTTAGTACTCTCAGCCCTGCTCGTGTCATTTTTGGTGATAAGTTCCGTGTCCACAGATAACCCGCACCCCCTACATCCATCAGCTCCTCCAGATCTGACAGCTACAGCGGGGGCTTTCCGTGGGCCGCTCTTCTCTCTGCAGCAAGGGGTCAATGACAGCCCCCACAAAATCCCCATGACCACCTCTCCCTTGCTGGACCCCCTCCCCAGCCTAAAAATCAAGGTGTACAACTCCTCCACGCTTTCTTCCCTAGAGCTTCCTAATGACATAAGCTCAGGCGACGGAGAAATCCTCAGCCTAAAGTCAGTGGGTACTGTGGGTAGAGAGCGAGACTACCACACCCACACCTTGTCCAGAGAGCCTGGGTTGAGTACAAGTGCCACACTTGGAAATCTAGGAGGACGTCTTACCATCCCCAATACAGGTACACACGCAGCTGTTCATAAATCAGTGAAACCAGTATGCATTTGTAGCCAATGTGAACTAATGACATGTTTACTTGATAACACATAAGCCAAGATAAATCATGACTTCTTCTCTCTCAGGTGTGAGTTTGCTGGTCCCCCCTGGCACAATCCCCCAGGGGAAATTCTATGAGATGTACCTTATCATCAACAAGTGGGACAAAACAACGTGAGTTCCCCTTATTTTTATTTCACTTTTCTTATCTCCTTCACACATACAAAGCAAAATAGATCTCATCTCAGTGCTCACCTACTGTAAAACATTTCCATGTCTGTGGATAAAAATCTGAACATGTCCCAGCCTTTACCCTATATTGAATCAGATTAATTTCTTGCCAATTTCATGAAGTTTTGGTGTTCATTTTGCCTCAGTTATGTCAATACCATCATGTTCCAAATCCGAACATATCTGTGATTTTCTTTTATAAAATCACTGTGATGCTTTGTGGTGAACATGTATGTGTGTGATATTTACAGGTTACCCTCTGAGGGCAGTCAGACTGTACTTAGTCCTGTGGTGAGCTGTGGTCCATCTGGTATGCTTCTGAATCGTCCTGTGGTCCTTACTTTACCCCACTGTGCCCAGCTAGACACACCAACACCTGACTGGACCCTCACACTCAAAACACAAACACATCAGGGAGCATGGGAGGTGAGACAGTGTCACGCTGCTGTTAAATGACAAATGTCTTCTTTTTTTTTCCTCTCTTTTTTCTTTTCTTTTTTCCCTTTTTTTAAAAAAAAAATATCTTCTTTAAGGCAGCAGAGAACATGCCTTTTATCTTTGTTCAGGAGGTGCTGACTGTAGGGGAGGAGACTTTGTCATCCCCATGCTACCTGCAGCTAGAAGAGGAGTGTTGTCATGTTCTCATGGAGCAGCTAGGAACATACGGCCTTGTGGGCCAGTCATGCCCTCCACAGCCTGCCTGCAAGCGCCTACAGCTGGCTCTCTTCGCCCCACGCGCACCATGCCTCTCCCTGGACTACAGCCTCCGGATCTACTGTATCCATGACACCCCACATGCACTCAAGGTGCTGCTTGTGTGTTTATACATCTCTTTTGTCTGTGTGGGTGTATGTCGATGTCTACACATGTACACTTTAATCAGTTTGCCCTGCTGCTTATCTGTGTTCTTCCATTTTTGTTGCTGTTTTCTGCTCTCTTGGGTTTCTGCACTCCTACACCATTTTTGGCTGCAGAAATTGACCAAAATTAATTCATCCAGAGATATCATCTTTCTTTATTTCACACTTTCTGTTTCCTTATCAAACCTGGTCCCCATACAGTATTGCTCCCAAAGACCCATCATATCAGTTGGAATTCTAGAGTCTGACTGAAAATTAGCCTTGTTTGGTTTTATTCTGACATTAAAAACTGAGGAATAACATGTGTACAAAAAAAACAGAACACAAAATAAAAGAGCAAATCCTGCGTAAGACCTGGACATGCAAAACCAAAAAGCACAACAGGAAATAAAATTAAACAAGCTATAAATAGAATATAACACAGACAAGTTGTATGATATTGAAGTAAGTCATAGAATAAGA
Organism: Etroplus canarensis; assembly: GCA_015106775.1. Taxonomy (NCBI): domain Eukaryota; kingdom Metazoa; phylum Chordata; class Actinopteri; order Cichliformes; family Cichlidae; genus Etroplus; species Etroplus canarensis. The sequence goes on along the minus strand of VUQH01018663.1, from coordinate 18,669 downwards.
ATACTAGAAGTTAATATATCTTATTTCCATAGTGGTTCTGGGCAATAGAAGAGTACCATCCCCTTTCAACTCTGCAGATCCATCTTATTTCCCAAAATTAAATTTGGTACAATGCATTGAATCTTCAAGTCCCTCAAGAAACAACAGCTCAAAATAGTAGCACATAATACGAAACCTATACTAAACACAAAGTGAGCGCTTGGCTCAGTGGAAAAATATTTTTCCTCTCTCCCTTTTGTATAATCTTTTTACATTCCAGCCAGAATAGTAAACATGAGCACACTGCGTGCAGTTTACCGGCATCCCATTACATGATTTCTGGCTTGCTGAAGTTCAAACAGCTTTTAAACTGTTAGCTCAGAACATTTCCATTTGGACACATCAGCTTAGAGAATGCACAACACATTTTAATTAAGCATTTTTCGAAAGCATAATTTTCCAATATGAAGGAATAAGCCCATAATAAAATCAAATAAATGTATTCCTAAGCCTGTTTCCTCTCTGCTTTCCTGTGCAGGAGGTGCTGGATTTGGAGAGGAGTCTCGGTGGAGTTTTGCTGGAAGATCCCAAGCCACTACTCTTCAAAGATAGCTACCACAATCTGCGTCTGTCCATCCACGACATTCCCCACACTTACTGGAGAAGCAAACTTCTGGCCAAGTACCAGGTGGCATTATGCAAGAGATAGCACATAGCAGAAGTAGAAGTAATATATCTTCTACATAAAATACATTTCATGTTATGTATGTTCACCACTTTTTAAAATTATGTCATCACTATCAGAAGGTAGTGACATCAGTTTCATAAACATGTGCCAGTGCATTACATTGCTTATTTGCAGCATTTGGGTTTTTGATGTCACAGACCTAAATTGTGATATTTCGTGATCACGGTTTAAAGTGTAAAACACAATCACCAATATATTATTCTTTTTAAAATAACTTGACTCTTACATCTTTCCAGGCTGGTTGTGAATAGTAGAGAACTGAGCACAGAAGCTCAAAAATAAAAGTACTGATGAAGACCAATGGCAAAATAAAGTGTCTTTTTAAGGTGTAGGGCAGCCATGCAATGGCCTTTAAAGTCTCTGGCACTCTACTGGAAGGATTAAGCACCATTCTTTAAAAAAGATCTTCCCCCATTTAAAGTTTTGATCATGTTAGTGGATAGCACTGTCTAAAACTTCAGTTCAGAATCTACCATAGGTGTTCAGTTGGATTGAGCGCTGATGATTGTGACTCCCATGGCATATAAATCACATAATCTCCATGCTCATCGCTCAAATTCACTGAGTCTTCATGCCGTATGGATGGAGACATTTTCATCCTAAAACAAACCTCTCCTATCAGGGTAGAATTTAGAAAAAACCCTGGATCTACTTACTGTGGGAGTCAAGGGTCCAGGTTTTTCCTTTAATTTGTCATATTTAGCAACGATACACAAGCGCTACCAATAATCTTGAAGACTTGTGTTTGTCCTTCAGTATAAAGGCTATTTTCTCAGAGAATACAAATGTTATACCATGCTTGACTGCTGTAAACACTGAAACCCTCTCCTGCATTCTCTTGGCAGCAAGATTGCAGGCTGAACCCTTTCTGAATAAACAAACACAAATCTGATAGTGGTTCTAATTTATGGACAGTGCGATTTAGAAATAAATTATCCTCCAACACACAGAGATCCAGTTGGTGGAAACACCCACTATCAAAATAAAGCATACTGCACAGACCTTTAATGGAAACTGCATTCTAGATCATCCCAGATTGTGCTGTGCAGGAAGAAGTGGCTTTAATCACAGTATAGAGAGCCTTTTTTCTGGCTTTTCTCCTTACCGCTTTCCTTTGTGTGGCAGGAGATACCGTTTTATCACATTTGGAGTGGCAGCCAGAGACCCCTGCACTGCACCTTCAGCCTGGAGAGAGGCAGCTTGGCTGTGTCGCAGCTCTCCTGTAAGATCTGCGTCCGACAGGTGGAAGGGGAGGGACAGATATTCCAGCTGCACACTGACATCCAGGAGGTAATAGTGATGTCTGAGAAAATGCTTGTGCACGCAGATAACGCTGCAGTGCAGCCACATACTTACTCCAGTCAATACAAAGGTTGGTCTTAGTGCTTCATAACTTCTTTGTTCATCCAGACTTTACCACCACACTCACCCCTCCCCTCGGGAGGCACCTGCCTACCTTCCTCTCAAGTGGGACCTTATGCCTTTCGCTTGCCTGACTCCATCCGCCAGAAGATCTGTGCCAGTTTGGATGCGCCCAGTGCTCGAGGGTGTGACTGGAGACTACTGGCTCGTAGTCTGGGCTTTGACAGGTCAGAACTTCTTAAAATGTTTACTAGTACAGCAGCTTTGTCACACTATAGATGCAAAGCCCAGCCTTAATTCTGAGCTACCATTCAACAGTAAAAACAACAACGCAGTAACAGCAGTATTCATTTCTGTCTGATATGAGATGGCACGAGTTATAGTCATGTGAAAAAGGAAGTTTTCACGGGACTCCATGCAGTCATGTGAAAAACTAACTAACACCTGGTGATTCAGTGGCGTGCAGAACTACCTTTAGCGACAGTAACTTGAAGTAGTCATTTTCAGCCTCTCACAATTTTGCTTCAGTTTATTGATGTTTGCATGCGTTCATTAATGCATAGCTATTGTAATGTCTCCATAGTGTAGTGGTTTACACCTTCACCTTACAGGTAAAAGGTTCCTGGGTGGGGTCCTCAAAGGGGAACACAAGCCCTCACCATCTGGTGTAAAATCTGTGCCACAATCACTTACAGATTCATGTCATGACCCCCTTGGGTAACTACAAGGGAGCAGCCAAAAATGCTTTCTTTCTCTCAAGGTCCCACCACAGCGATTGAATCAGGTGGAAGTTTGGGCTTTGACTTTGTAGATTTGATGGTGTGCTTAAGCTCGGTATCCTGGTGCATGACCCACTTTCGGACAATCTTTAGCTGTCGGACAGAAGGCTTCACATTTTTCGTTGAGTTTTCCATTGAGTCAACGACTACAAGGTGCCCAGGTCCTGTGGATGCAATACAAGCACAATCATCACCTCTCCACCCTTGACCATTGGTATGAGCTGATATTCTGAGTTTGGTTTTAGTCAAACGTGTCCACTTCGGTCTTGTTTGTCCCAAGGACATTACTTCATGTGGTTTGTCATGTCATATGGTTTATTCACATGCAATTTTTAGAGAGAAGATATTTTCTCCCAGAAGTCTTTTTCTAATTACACTGTTCTGAACTTTAACATTGGCCTGTAGAGTCTGGGATGTAGCTCTTGGATTTTTTTACATTTTCTCTGAGCATTGCACAATCTGACCTTAGGGTGAATTTGTGAGGACATCCACTCCTGGGAAGATTTTGACATTGTGTTAATACACACCTGACTGCTCCAGACCAGCAAACTGCCAGAACTTCTGATCTCATAGAGGTGGTCACACTGATGATCAATTAATCAGGTGTATTTTAGTAGCAGCACCTGGCTGCTACTCACCCTCTTATTTCCGCTGGAAGCAGTTAAGGTGTGCTTATTTTTTCACACGACTACATAGAGTCCTGTGAAAAGTTTCTTTTTCACATGACTGCTTGAATTAAAAGGGACTCAAAGTTCAGTTTAGTATTGAATTTAAGTGAATTCAGACAACTGTGAAAAGTTGTTATATCTGCTCATACTGATTAGAATCTCAAAAGTTGAACTTGAATATTAAGTTAAAAAATATGATCCAGTCATGCATGCTATACGATGTTACAAAAATCCATCTTGCTAATTATCTAACCCTGCTTTTGAAATATGATTGTTAACTGGGCATCAGTATTGGACTGTCAAAGGTTTTTCCGCCAGTACTTTCAACATCCAGTATTAATAACAAAAATGGTAATCAATGATGGAGTACGCTTTTTGCTTTCTCTTCTTCTTTCTTCCACTCAGGTATTTGAACTACTTTGCTACAAAGCCCAGCCCCACAGGTGTTCTCCTGGACTTATGGGAAGCATGTCACCAAGGTGATGCAGACTTGGTCTCTCTGGCGACTGCATTGGAAGAAATGGGCAAAAGTGAGGTGCTAGTTGTCATGACAACTGATGGGGATTGTTGATTGGTCAAGAAACAAGAGAGCAAGTGAGACATTTTTTTTCTCACCACCGTAATGAAAATACCTGCCTATGAATATGCACACACGCTGGCACAAATCATAAACCCACAGAGCATTTTGGTTGCTTCACATAAACTTTATTACCTCTGCCTCATTTCCCTTTCCACTGGCCCTGAAATGATCAGCCACTGTAGCTACATAGCCACCATAACATATTCCCATGCGTGCCATCAAATGCTAACTTGAATCGGTTTGAGTCCTCCAAAGCAATGTTGCATCTGCAAGATGTAAAACCAATCTGAGGGTACCAAGGCATAAACTGGCTGTAAAGTCATCTGTCAGACTTGTTGTTGACTGCCTTCAAATACTGAAAATGGCTTTACGCTTGTATATAAATATGTGCTTTGGGACAAAACAAAAAAATTCATATATTCAGAACTCTAAAGCACGCACAATGACACAAATGCTAACATGGGATTACCCATGTTTCAGTAGCAGCATGAAAGTGATTGATTTAACATCACTTCACCTCATGGCAGAGGCTTTTTGTTTCTCCATTGTCATCCTGTGTGTGCAGTGAATGGCAGGCGGCGCCAACCTGCCTGCAGCCTCCACTAGCTATACACACATACTCCAACACACACACACGGACAGAGTAGTCATTAATCGTCTCTAAAGCAGACAGGCTAGGATTTCTTGTCTAACTGCTTCGACTGATGACAAATTGTGTAAGGATCGAACCCTCAAGGTTTGAATCTTCGGGCGGAAAAACTGCCTCTTCTGTGTGGCAGAAGTGTGAATTTTTGAAGTTTGCTTCAGAATTGGCGAATAACTAGACTGACTCTTTATACTGTACCAACAAACGCCTCAAAGCCTTGGCATATCATTCCGACTCACAGGGGTGTTTCTCTTTCATCTCTCCTTGGATTCCTCTTTCGCTCTGCCACACTTCAATCTTTTGAGAATAAACTGCAGGAGAGCTCTCTGGTCATCCCTTAAAAAGTTTCCTTTGGGGAACGCTCTTTAATTTATTATCCATATTTGTGGATTATTTGTTTTATGTTTGTTTGTTTTTTTTACTGTCATCGGTGTTATGATCATATAGAACCTGTTTTAATATCTGTGCTTGTTTAGACTACTGATCTGCTGTGTATTATTTTTTGATCCTAGTAGAACAGGCCAAATTGGAGAGTTAAGTGCACAGTGGGTGTCTCTCTTGTGAATAACAAAACGATGTTTATGTTATTTTTTTATATTGTGCATCGATTCAAAAATGTAAAATATAATCTGTAAGACGTGATTAGAGGTGATGAGATGTCCTGATGAATTTGCTGCACGCTGTAATTTGGAGGCTTTGCTGTAATTGAAGGCCATTTCCAGAGTTCACAGATGATTGTAGAATAGAATAGCCTTGCTCTGAATCAAGTGGGCAGCGAGGAACCATAAAACTTACCTCAACACTAACAGAGTTATGTTGCTACTGTTCTCTCTCCACCACTTATCTATGTGTCCATATGTCCATGCATCACCTTGTAACTCATTACGTCTCCCTTCTCTCAGTTTCCTAACACATCTTTTAACCTTTTTACTAAGCTGCCTGCTTTGTGGTCAGGGTCCTCACGCTGTTTGCATTGTCACTATCGTTCTGTCAGTTTTTGTTGGACGGGAATTTAAATGCTTTCGTCTGTAACATTATCTTTGCTTAAGTTATGTGTTATTGAGTCTTTGTATCCCTCTAAGCAAAAAAGTGTTCATATCTTAAACAACCACAAGAACCAAAACACAGGCAGTATCCCTCCTCCTCAGCAGTGAGTCATGTCACTGTTTTGTGTGAATGAACTGAGCGTGTGCATGTGTGTGTGCGTGCGTGACTCAGTGGGTGTGTGTGGGCAGGTGGGTGTGCACGTACAGTATGTGCACATTCTTAAGATCTGTCATTTCTCTTTGTAAGTGCTATGCAAGTACAAAAGAAAAGTGAAGCGTTTTGACTTCTTTTGTTTCCTGGAAGAGTAATTCTATTTTTTCAGATCAGGACATTGACAGGGTTTTGATTTTGTATCCTAAATCGGTTTAAAGAGTAGTTTAACATTTTTTGGTGATGCTAGCCTGTGTGGGAACTCTCCATCTGGAGAAAAATTAGATTACTGACCAAGAAAGCTGCTATTGAAAAAGCACATGTGGGAAAACAAAGTGGTGCGGTGACTGACATGATGACCTCGTGCCCTGCGGGGTCTTTGCCCTGAAGAAATACCTGAACACAACCAGTTCAGTACTTTGGATCCCTGAACACTGCAGGACATCTTTTTCTTTCCTCAAGTCTTGTTACAGAGACTGGCGAGCTGTAGACTACAGTGTTTATTTGTTCAGATGTTTGAGTGTCTGCTGGATTTTTGGCCATATCTCTGGATATTTTATGCTGGAGCTTTACTGGATTCAAACTTGCTCCCATCCCAGAGAAAAAAAATTACCCTTTGTTCAAGAAGTCTGACATTTTTACAAAAAAAAGAAAAGGAATAAAAAACTAAATGGATTCAGTGACATGATTTCATCTCTGTAAAGTACCAATTGTAAATAAATGTCTAGCCTTCTTACCTGTAACTAAATATAATTTTTATGCAATAAATTATATTTCTTAGTTTAACAACTGTGTTCACGTGTTTTGGTCTTTATTGCATTTAAACCTGCTGTTGTTAATGCATGGGAATGTCACAAATAATCCATAGAGCTAATTGCAAGCTTCTTTGGAGCTTAGTACTTAGTTCTGAAGGACAGAATTACTGTTAAATGCCGTCTGTGGTTTTGTCAATTACACCCCATTTTCACAGAAAATGCAGAGCTGCTAAACCTGTCCCTCTTTACCTCACACTTCAGTGGAAAATTCCCTTTAGGTCCATTTAGCTTTGAAAGCTTTTAACTGGCAGGCTGTCTGGTCTTCACATTAACATGGTCTTAGAGGCACTAATAGTGGCCTTTAAAGACTGACTTGGGCGTTTAGATTGAGGATTCTAACCTCAGATTTTTTATAACTTGGGGATGAGCGAAGAATTGTCAGATGAGCCTTTCATATTATGAACAAATATCTTTGTGAGTCATCTTTAGTGAGTGTGCATTGCTGTATGGTAAACAACACTTTTGCACCTGTTTTATTAAATGCACTGCTAATTGAGGGCTGATATGCCACCCTGCAGTGCGTGAGACATTGAATCTTCTATAACGTATAAAATGATGGTTTAAAGTTGACTCCATCTTTAGCACAACACAAAAAATGCTGAAAACATATTGCACACTCATACATGCATTACACAAGATGCAGCATTTACACAGCACATTCTGTTTTAAGGAATTAAAACAGTCATTGTTGACCATAAACCAATATATGACCAGATGATGAGCATGTAAGGCACTGGAGTTAAACATACAGCCAGAACTAGCCTCCCAATGGTTCCAATCCTGCTCACTGAATGTGAAAATTTCAGTGAAATCATTAATAATTCAATTTTTCCAATAAAATGCACTGCTATTCCTGGTGGTGATGCCAGCACTATGACACAGTCAGTGTAGTCTGTGATCTGTAATGCAAATGCAATGACAGTAGACTGAATACAGAAAAAAAAATGAGCTCTGCTTTTCAACGTGTTTTGTAAATGGGTGATTCATTTTAAATAGATTGGCATGCAGTTCTTTTAGTGGTCCAGCCCACTTAATATCTAATTGGGTTCAATGTGCCATGACATATGTAACCTGAAATTCCATGCACATTTTTAAAAGAAAACAAGAGGTGATTTCCATTGTGATCTGCAGAGAAAGTACAAGATCATGGAGTGTGATTTATTCACTAATGATTTTCGTTGGCTGCCAGTTTCAGCAGGTTTTCTGTCCATCCAATAGCTCAAAATCACCTGTTGTTATTTTTGTCTCAGAGGTAGTCTTACTGGCCTTTTTCTTCTTGCAGTACGGGCGCTGTAATGTAAGAAAGGTGCAATAAAAGACTTGTGGATATGCTGTTCTATAGTACCCTCTCCTGGTAAAAACAGGCTATTATCAAATAGGATTCTGACAAAAGTTGGAATGCAGGATATCATAAAGTGAGAGACATTTTAAATGCTTGTTTAAGGCTAATTAATAAGAAGTTTCTGCCGCAAGGTGACAGAGTGAAAGCAATATAAAAAAGAGAGCTTGCAAATACGTTCCCATCAAAAAAATAGCTTTCGTGTTATTTTTACATACAGTAGTTGGATGCCGCAGCAGTTTATAGTACTGATGCCAAATAAATGATACCAAAGAAATGGTGTAATGACTTGCAACATGATTATATCTTTATATAAGGTTGGCATCCAGCCAAAAACCTTTGCCAAATTGCCTATGTGGCAACCCTTTGGGGAGAATACAAGGGAGCAGCCGAAGGTACAATATTGAGCAATAGTTCTCCAGGTTTTCTGAAGGTCTTTAAAGCTTTTCTTTGGTCATTGGCTGCTTTTTCAATCATTTTCAGACCATTTTCCGAGGAAAGTGTTTTGTTTGTTTGTTAAGCCACTTAACACTGATCTATGAATCATGCAAGCATAAAAAAGGCAACTATGAACCAGTGTTGTGTCAACACATAACAGACAACTTAGCAAAGAACCAATTTTAAATTGTATTTTTTGGCACCAGTCACCAGCAGCCTGTCACAAAAACACAAAATGTATTACCATAACTTTAGTTGTATCTATGAAAAATGAAGATAATACAGTTCGACAGATACAAAATAGTATTTTTGCATCAGTAAGGTGATTGTCAAAGAGCTATAAGCCAAAAACTTCACACATCTAGTGCAGTGTGTCCTCAAAAGATTTAAGGAACCTGGACAAGTGGAGGACAAGAGCAGTAGCACAAAAAACTATATACAGCAGATGAAATGTATCTGAAAATCACGTCCTTAAGAAATAGGGAAGAAATGCACCTGTTACAGGACCTAAGAGATGCACCAGGGGGTGTCTGTCTCCTGAATACAAACTGGGAGCTGGTTCCAAAGGAGAGGGGCCTGATAGCTGAAAGTTCTGCCTCCCATTATACTTTGATAGGAAACTTCTTGTTAAAGCAGTGTTTATTCTGTGAGAAAATTTATGAATATGGGGGCACATATTTGGCCAATATTTTTAAACAGATTGTTTAATATAACCTTGGAGAATGAGAGGATATCTGAATAAGAAGTATAGAGAAGGTCTTAAAGAGCTGCACTGTGTTTTCATTGATCTAGAGAAAGCATATGAGAGAAACTGTAGAATTGCATGAAGAACTCAGAAGTGGCAGAGAAGTATGTGAGGGTGGTGTAGGACATGTATGGAGACAGTGGCAAGGTGTACAGTAGGAGTGACAGATGTGTTCAAGGTGGGGGTGGGATTACATCAGGGATCGGCTTTGAGCCCCTTCTTGTTTGCAATGGTGATGGACAGGTTGACAGATGAGGTCAGGTGGGAGTATCAGTGGACTATGATGTTCACAGATGACATTGCGATCTGTATTGAGAGTAGAGAGGAGGTTGAGGAGAGCCTGGAGAGGCGGCGGTATGCAATAGAAAGAAGTGGAATAAATGAATGAGATGGATGCAGGTGGAACTGTGAAAATGCAAGAAGTAGAGGTAGTGAAGGTGGCTATACCTGTGGTCACCCATCCAAAGCAATGGACAGTGGACAAGATGGGTGAAGAAGAGCATGCAGGCAGGGTGGAGTGGGTGAAGACGAGTGTCCAGGTGCTTTGTGATAGAAGGACAGTGTAACACGTCTCCAAATGATGGGCCAACTCACTTGTGATGCAACATATTTATTTTTGCAGAAGCTGCAAAAAATAGAAAGAAACATTCATTAGCAGGACCGTACTCATGTATCTGCTCTGCCAACTTGCTCATCTTCTTCAGCTGGTGTCAGCTACTAAATACCCCTTTTGCAACACAGACTACAGGTATAATAGCTGGATAGACTTAAACAATAGTTTTACAGAATGTTTCTATCAAAATAAATGGGGGGCAACTGTTTCTACATCTAATTCAATCACACAGTGCCACAATAGCAGCAAGAGTGAAAGGGAAGGTTTACAAGACAGCAGTCAGACATGTTATGATGTATGGTTTGGAGGTGGTGGTGGCAGAATTGAAGATGCTGAAATTTTCATTGGGAGTGACCAGGATGGACAGGATTAGAAATGGGCACATCACTGGGGTTAAAACGTTAGGAGATAAAACAAGAAAGGTAAGGCTGAGATGGTTTGGACATGTTCAGAGGAGGGATAGTGGATATTTTTGGACAAAGGATGTTGAAGATACAGCTGCCAGGCAGGAGGAGAAGAGAAAGACCACAGAGCAGGTTGATGGATGTAGTGAAGGAGGACATGCAGAGGGTTTGGAGTGAGGGAGGAGGGTGCAAGCGATGGGACAAGATGGAAGCAGATGATCCGCTGTGGTGAGCCCTAACAAGAGCAGCCAGAAGAAGAAGAATTAGAGTTGTTACTAAGAGTTTTACACATTTTAATTACATTTAATTACATTTTATGTTTCCAATTTGTAAAATGATATTTTTGAATCAACAGTCTGGATTACTTGAAGGCTTTAATTCTGAAAGGTCTGTACCGGAAGTGGTATTGTTGTTATTACAACAACGGCGTTTGTCAGCTGACCAGAAACGAAATTTGCTGGTAAATGAGTTTTTTGACGCCGGACATTACACTTTAAGAAGAAGCAGAAGCAACAGTGAGGGAGTCCCCGGCATCGAGGTACGTTTGTTGTATATTTACCGGTAGTAGGCCGGCTACGGTTGTTTTCTTCAGGGCTAAGTGTTCCACTTAGCTAGCTTCTACTGTTGGTTTAATGACACTGAAGTGAGAAACTTCTGTCGGCTGAACGCCGCCACCAAAGGAGCAGAGTAGCTTTACAGTGAAAACTGAGAGTAGTTAGAGCGCAGTTCGGGAGACTTTTGCCTTTTCGTTAGTAAGCATCATGTGAATACTGGTTCCTCATCGCGATTTAAGGTGCAAACTCAGCTTTGTGCTCAAATGTCAGTCGGTCTTAATGACCTCTTTTTACTCACAAAAGCAGTGCTAATGAAAACTGCCTTTCGGGAGTTTTCAAAACATTCCTGTCCTGGCAGCTTTCTGCTCAGATCTCATGAGCAGTCCCGTCTGCATCATTTGCCTCCTATTTTTAGCACCTTTCATGTGATATTTTAGCTCGGAGATGGAAGATGAAGTTGTGGGATTTGCTGAAAGAGTCAACAGTTACATGCCCTTTAATAAGAAGTGACATATATGCTGACTTGTCTTATGTGATGTACAGGGTGACCAGATCCCCACAAACTAAATGTGGGACAAACACTGCGTTTGTGTGGGACAATGTGGGGCACATTAGAAATGCTGGGAGGGAGTCTGAAAATTTCATATAAAACTTACAAATAAAAATACAATAAAATGTGCAGGTCACCAAATTGGTATCTGTTATGTAAAGGCCAAATATATAACTTTTCATACTCCTATTGCAAAGTAAATACAATAAGGATAAAAGGAATTTTATATTTGTTCTCATGGTCTGGTGTGTATTATCACTTATGACACAAATATATACTGTGTCACTTCATACTGTTCCTTTGTTTAACATTGAAAATGAGTCTAGTGGAAGAGACAAAACCTCTTTTGTTGCTTTATTTTCTGTGTGTGTGTGTGTGTGTGCATTCACATTCAGATTCATTCTTTTATAGTCTTCATATTCATTTACTTATATTCATTTATATATAACTATGTGAGTGTAACAGCAATTAAAATCTCTTCCAAGAGCATGTTCAACAATAGACTCAATCCATCTCAATGCATCACTGAACGACATAGGAAATCATTCCTACCTGTGGCCATCAAACTCTACAGCTCCTCCCCTTGATACCTGGACTATTTCCTATTGCCATATTTTGTATATACTGTAAATAGTATTGTTTAACTTTGGACCACCTATGCTACACATTGCACTCTTTTGCATATAGGGTTTATATATTTATCTTCTTTTATCTGTATTTTCTATCTTTCATATTTAAAGCTATATGTGTCCATAATGTAAGCAATTCACCCCCTGGAATTAATAAAGCATTCTAATTCCGGAATGTCTATTAATACATTATAAAGTTTCAAGTTTTATTATCATAAACGGATAACAATAAAACATCGTTACTAGTAATGGACGCAGAGCCCTTTCAAAATAATGAAAGTAAAATAATAATTAAATAATAGTTGAAGTATAATAGAGAATCTGTGTTTGATATTTACAAGTACTTCTAAAAATGTCTGTATTTTGTACAATGTGTGTGTGTGTGTATGTAAAAATACAGGTTTATTCCCAACCCTGAATTATATTTATCAGGTTTAAATGTGGCTGAATCACCGGGCTGATTTCTACTAGCTGCAGTGATATTTCCAGACTATGGGCTCCCAGCAGAGGCAGGTGTTTTTTCCCTTTATGGACAAGTGCCAGTAAAAGTAAGTGTCACTACAACAAAGTAATGCCAGTGTCGCTGTCATTATTTTTTTCTTATATTTTTCTTTTTCTTATTTGCAGCTTCTGCCGTAGTGCTCTTCACTTCTTTAAACTTCCCTTTGTGAGTATCCAGAACACTGTCTTTGGAAATGGACGGTACAGAACCCACACAGCCCAGTCTCAACTCATCTTATCTTCCTAATGCACTTGGTAACCACCGTGTTTCTGATGAGGATGATGAGGAGAATGAGGACCATACTCTGTCTGAATCTCTTCTTCCCAAACATTCCCCACCACCATTGGCTGTTCGCTACAGTCCAGAGGACTCATACTGTTTGGTGTACATCATTTTCTTTCTGATGGGCATTGGCTCCCTGCTTCCCTGGAACTTCTTTATAACAGCTAAACACTACTGGATCTATAAACTTAGCAACAACACTCATCACATTGGCAACGAGGAGCAACGTTCAGACCTCAGCGTGAGTGCTACAGCTGCAGTGTTCAATACATAGTTCGTGAACAGGAAGATACTCATTTGCGCAGTTCTGCACACTTGTGGCATGAAACTGTGACAAGCCTGTCTCCGATGGTGTGATAGGCTGTCTTGTTACTGAAATTAGCACAATAATCCAATTGGAAATGAGAAATAATAGCATAGTCAAGTAGATCTGCCCCCAAATAATCTGGAATTAAGAACGATACAAAAAAAAAAACCGTAAAGAAAGCTGCTCAGCCTACTTCTACCTGTTCAGCTGGGGAATGGTAACAGTAGTGGCAGCAAGGCAACTAGGAATTACTCTGTCCGCAGGAGTCCAGTCAAACTGTGCATTTATTTGTAAGAACAGCAGAAGACAAAAACTCTGAAGTTTGGCTACATTTCTGCTTTTGTGAGATTAACACTTGATTAGACTTAGAGGAAATGATATTACAGATTTATTTATTCCACCCCCCCCCTTTCACTTCCTATATTTTTTGGTGTCAGACACTACGTGCATGACTCTTTGCTCTTTTATTCAAGTGGACCCTAAAAATAATAATTTTTGTTTCTCTGTGTGTTCACAGGATTACTTTGAAAGTTATCTGTCCATTGCCTCCACGGTGCCCTCTGTGTTGTGTCTGATACTCAACTACCTTCTTGTTAACAGGTTGGTTTCCAGTACACCTACTGATAGGCTCACAAGGGTCATGTCTCTCAGAGCTGTTTCCTTGTTTCACAGTGTGACCTTGCTGTTATGAGTCTGGATGATTGGATGGTACAGTACCAGCTTTGTCTTACCTGGTATCTTGAAGAACAAGATTACAGTGATCTAATTTACCTTGGAACGTAATGTAATAGAATGTGTCTCTTTACTCTCTGTCTCTGGAATTTCTTCAGCTGTATTTATTATTGATGTGGATAATTCAAAGCTAAATGTGTCACATCTGTGTAGAGACAGTCAGGATTGTGCCATAACAATTTTTGACTAGTTTTACAACACAACAAAAACAATTAAATTATTTCCTTGTTCCACAGTCTGTGAAGATCTTGAGGCAGACTCAAGATGTTTGCATGTTACAGTGCTACACGTGTCCTATCGAGGATCACAGGCTGCACTCTTACTGCAGGGGAAAGTGGTCAATATCAAATATTTTTCATTTTCCCTTTTTTCCGTTCTTTTTCCATGAGGGTGTGAACAGTACAAATCGCATCGAATCTGCTCTTTTTTTTTTCTGATCTGGCCCAGTTTCATATGCGAGACTAAATCAGACACAGGTCTGATTTTTGTTTTATTTATTTATTTTAAAAAGTGATCTCAGTGTGAACAGCCAGATAAGATTTTATTTGACCTTTATGCCACTCTGAATAACCCACTCCTGTTTCCAGCCAACATTACACAACTCCCAGGTCAGGTGACCCATCTCCTAAACAGGATCTCCTACACAGAGATGGGTCACCTGACCTGAGTGTCTCACCATATAGTCTCGTGGATAGGTGCTGATGTAGTAGTTTCCTTTCTTTATCCTTTTCCTCTTTGTCATGCACTTACAAATTTGATGGTTTCTACTGCACATAAACTGACTTAGCCTCCTTGTTTACTTCTGTACACCCAAATAAGTTGACAGAGCTTTCAAAAAAAAAAAAACCCTCCAGCCTAATTCTAGTACATCTGTGTACATAGGTTGTCTCCAAATGTGCGAATCCTGTCATCTCTGTTTGTAATCCTGCTGGTGTTTGTGGTGACCACGGTGCTGGTGAAGGTGGACGTGTCAAACTGCAGGGTGGAATTCTCTATGGGCACGCTGGCCAGTGTGGCTGTAGTCAGCGGGGCTTCCAATGTCTTCTCTGGTAGCGTTTTTGGGATCAGTGGGTACTTTCCCATGAGGATTTCTCAGGCCCTCATATCAGGTAGAGTTTTTACTGAAGTCAGGGATATCTTTTGTTGACGCTACTTAGAAATACATTTTCTAATGCCTTCAGAACCTTATAATGTGCTGCTTTATTGAGATGTTTTACTATATGTAATAACTAATAACTACAGTTTATCCTTGTAGAAAAGATGGATATTTGCACTCTTAATGAGTAAAAACTTGTGTTGCCAACTTTGGCTACATTTGGTTGAATACAGTCATGGTGAACTATGCCTTTTTGAGTAAAAAGCCAACACGTCTAATAATCTCTAAAATTGATGTATTTATTGAGCATCTCAGTAAGGTAGGAGTTTGGGATGCTGCCCATAGAATCAGAACATTTCTGGATTAAGTCAAGGGGACCTTTATTGGATGTCACCCTTGTCTGCCTTACTTCTTTTCAATGTACTTCCTAATAAAGGCAAAAAAGACTTTGCTACATTTAATGTAAAGAGGGGACTATGGTGAGACATGAGCTAATTGCACAGTACATAAACCAAGGTCATTTTTTTGTCTCAGGCCAGGCTATGGGAGGTACTCTGAGTGCGGTAGCTTCAATAGCAGACCTAGCCATGGCTAAGGATGTGACAGACAGCGCTCTGGCCTATTTCCTGACAGCAGATGTCTTCATCTTGCTTTGCATCATCACGTATTTGCTGTTGCCCAAGCTGGCATATTCAAGGTCAGTACCAGCAGATGTTCTGGTTCCCCTGTGGTTAGATAGACCATCTACCAAATCCCTGTTTTAATTCTAAAAATTTAATGTACAAGTTTTCCATTTTATAATTTTTCATTGTTTCAACTTTAACCTGTTTTTACCAATGTCCAAATCCTACACACTGTGTTTAAATTATTTGAAAACAATTACAATACTTTTTCTAAGCTAACTTATACCAGTGATATTGTGTGTGCATTTAGACTTTTCAGCTCTTGTTTTATTCATGTTTTTGTATATATTGTATGATGCATTCAACATGTGGACTGTTATATTAAAATTTAAAAGCCATTAAAACAGTATAATAATGAACAGTTCCAATAATAATGAACAGTTCCAATACACCATCTCTTCTCTCTAGACACTACATGGTGGCAACAATGACCAGTACTCCAGGTGTTGAGGGTGGAGACAATGGAAGTAAAGTCCCACCACTGCAGCCCATCCTTAGGAAGACATGGGTACTTGGGCTGAGTGTCTTCTATGTCTTTTCTGTCTCCATCATGGTGTTCCCTGCAGTATCCTCAGGAATCCAGTCTGTCAACAAAGACAGTGGCAGTCCCTGGACAACCATTTACTTTGTGCCTCTTACCAGTTTCCTCCTGTACAACGTTGCAGACTTTTGTGGCAGGCAGGCCACAGCCTGGCTGCAAGTTCCTGGTCCCACCAGTAAAGTCCTGCCTGCACTGGTGCTGTGTCGTACCGTCATGGTGCCACTCTTCATGTTCTGTAACTATCAGCCAAGGGACCACCTCCATACGGTACTATTCACCCATGATGTGTACCCGGTGCTGTTTAACTGCCTATTAGGTCTATCTAATGGCTACCTAGGCACACTGCCAATGATCTATGGCCCAAAGGTGGTACAT
>VUQH01018661.1:1627-34703 GCA_015106775.1 Etroplus canarensis | reverse complement strand
TCAGAGATGCTGGCTTTTGAACTGAACACTGATAACACACTGGAAGGTCGCCCTCCTCTTTAGCCCGAAGGACGCGGTGTCTGTGGTTACCAACAAGAATATCAAATTTGGACTGGTCTGACCATAGAACACTTTCCCACTTTGAAACAGTCCATTTCAAATGAGTCTTGGCCCACAGGACACGACGGCGCTTCTGGACCACGTTCAAATATGGCTTCCTTTTTGCATGATAGAGCTTTTTGTTGGCATCTGCAGATGGCACGGCAGATTCTGTTAACTGACAGTGGTTTCTGAAAGTATTCCTGGGGACATTTAGTAATGTCAGTGACACAATCATGCCGATGAGTGATGCAGTGTTGTCTGAGGGCCCAAAGACCATGGGCATCCAGTAAAGGTCTTTGGCCTTGTCCCTTATGCACAGAGACATCTCCAGTTTCTCTGAATCTTTTGATAATGTTATGCACTGTAGATGATCAGAGTTGCAAAGCCTTTGCAATTTGACATTGAAGAACATTGCTTTTGAAGTAATCCACAATCTTTTTACGCACTCTTTGACACAATGGCCTCTGTCCATCTTTACTTCTGAGAGACTCTGCCTCTCTAAGACATCCCTTTTATAGCTATTCATGTTACAGACCTGATACCAATTAACTTAATTGCTAGATGTTCTCCTAGCTGAATCTTTTTGAACTTTCCTGCTTTTTCAGCCATTTGTTGCCCCGTGCTAACTTTTTTGGGACCTGTAGCGTGCATCAAATTTGAAATGAGCATATTTAGTGGATGAAGGTGTACAACTTCCCAGTTTGAACATTTGTTATGTTATCTATGTTCTGTTGTAAATAAAATATTGGCTCATGTGATTTGAAAGTCTTTTGGTTTTCATTTTGTGCAAATTTAAAGAATGTCCCAACTTTTCTGGAATTCGGATTGTATGCAGAAGAGCATCTTTGAATGCACAACATGTCAAACCTTGAAGAAGATTGGCTATAGTAGCAGAAGACCTCACCCGCTGACCATGTTCATCCCTTAATAACCACAGTGTACACATCTTCTGATGGCTACTTCCAGCAGCATAAAGTGCAGCGTCACAAAGCTCAAATCATCTTAAACTGGTCTCTTGAACATGACAATGAGTTCACTGTACTTAACGGGCCTCCGCAGCCACCAAATCTCAGTCCAATAGAGCAACTCTGAGATGGGGTGGAATGGGTGATTCAAATCATGGATGTGCATCTGACAAATCTGTAACAACTGCTTGATGCTATATGGACCAAAATCTCTGAGGAATGTTTCCAGGACCTTGTTGAATCTATGCTGTGAAGAATTAAGGCAGTTCTTAAGGCAAAAGGGGGCCTAACTTGGTACTAGCAAGGTGTATCTAATGAAGAGGCCAGTTTCAGAATCTCTCACTACTCTGTATGCACCTTTACATAATATGAGCAGAAAACAGCTGCCATGGAATAATTCCTCTAAGCTGAGAAAATAAACTACAATTATTTGGCTATTTTGCCTGATGGGAGCTCTGTAGCAGTTGATACAAAATGCCTAGCTGGTCTTATTGAAAGGGAAATTTAACACCATGTCTGCGCATTGCCTCTTAAAGTAAACATTAACTCAAGTAAAGATGACAGTTCCAAGTGGAAAATATACATAGGTGACTGCAGCAGAATCAGTTTCTTCTGTACACAGGATTTTTAAAATGGTACCGAATACGCAGTCAATCCTATTAATAAGTCATCATACATTACATGACCATTTTAGCTTACACAAAACTGCGAATCTATAACAAAGGTAGAATCAGAATCAGAATAATTTTTATTGCCACTGTCAGTGAAAGGCTCCACAAACTAGGAATTTTCTAAGATGCAATGGTGCCACATAAAACACAGAACAAAAGAGATAAAATGAAAATAGAATAAACATAATATAATAAAACAATAAAACTCTATATATACAAATGTACATGTCCTGACTGATTTACACCTGAACAGCAGAACAGCAGTACAGCTGCACTTGGGCTAAAAATGTCACTGACAGCATGTTAATATGCTTATTATAAAATGATATTATATGTTTGCATGCAAACATTTGGTAATTACCAAAAAAAATAAACTTCAGGTTAATTACAATATTATTCACTTTTGGGGAAACAAACAAAACAAATGAAAAAAGGAGTGGATCTATTTGTTTTAAAAACCCATCTACAAGTATGGATTATAAATGAAATAGTTTGAGCCAACTTAATAGGCCATAAATGTTGCAGTATTTGAAATTGTTAGCATATTCTTCTCCCCACAGAAACAAGCAGTGTTATTAGACTGTATCCTAAATTATTACGCGGGTAGCAAAACCTTTTGAATTGCAGTAAAATAAATCTGAGTTATAGCTTTCCAGGGAAAGCTTTTGCTTGTTTTCTTTATGTTTTGTTAGAAATTTATCTTAGGTTCATCATTAAAACCAAAGATTTTCCAGTCATATTTTATTTATAGTAATTTGGATGAATGGATTCTGTATTCTCACAGTCATTTTTTGTGGTTTCTGACTGTAATAACATTACACTGTATGATAGCTGTGGAGAGTACAAAATGACTCTTGACAAAATAAACAAAAATCACTGATGATGATCATTTTGAACACAGTGAACGTCATCTAAAGCCTGAATCACGTTTAACTCCTTTCTTTGGATTCACTGTCAGAAAGCACAGAACAGAAACGTGATGATGACAGAGGAAAGACCAGTGGGTAACTAAAGTCATTAGGATTTGCCACTTTGTGACAATCAAACAGTTGTTTAAGTATTTTGGTTTGGATAGACATGATGAATAAACTTGCTGACTAAATTGCATCCCTAAACCCGTGTTGCTAGCAAGGCCTAACATCTACAACTTTCTGTGGTGTGTTGTATGTGTGTGTGTAGGCCTGAAGTCATACCTTGCTGGGCTGTTTTGGCTTTGGTTTAATACTGATGAAGACATCCAGCTGCTCCATTAGCGCTGTGATACACTGGGGCTCCACCTCAATGTCCTCTTTAATGTCAAACATTAATACTAGAGGCAAACAGCCCTGTGGAACAAACACAAAATAAATACATATTTGCAATAAACTTTTGTTTTCTTATGTCAACTGCAGACTAATATATTTCAAAAGCTTCCTATCATGCATATCATTTCCAATGTTATAAACCATTTGTCAGTACTAGTAAATTTTCCTTTATACTATACCATTTGTAGAGCAAGCTAGCCATACCAATAAATACAAGATTCACTGCTGGATTCATCCCACACTGAGTTTGGGAAATTCCGCCAAGAGCAATCTGTTTTGCATGATCACCACCACAAGCACCACAGACATCTATATTTTGGGCTGAGAGCTGGACAGCGCTTCTATTGTGAGTGGGTGTAATTAGCACCAGAGAGTAGAGCCAGACTGGCTCTGACAGGGCTTGAGATTGGAGCTATAATCTATAGTCTGGCTAGAAGAAGCCAAATCACACAGTATACTACTGCGGGCAGAATGCCTCTCCCACTCCTGTATGTCCATTCTGCGTCTACTTGCAGCGTGACACACCTAACCCCTCTTCATGCCCTTTGTCTATTCCTCTCCCATCCCCTGCTTTCTCCTCTCTTTGCTTACTCATCTTACATTAATCCTTTTAACTCTACCCCAAAGTAAGACAGTAAAGAAGCTCCTTCTTGTGTGTCCTGCTTCAAATCCAAAAGAAAATCATGTGTAGTCACTGAAACAACTTTGGCATTTGCTAAATGTCTCTGGGGCCAACTGGGAGACCGCAGACAAAGAGAAGGCAGCTCTTGCAGAATTACTGCCCCACATTATGGATGTCCAAACAGAAAGCCAAAGCTGTTTACAGCTGAGATGTCTTATACACACCAGCTCAGCAGAAGCTTGAAGCCAACAGTAATTAAACAGCCATTACTTTTACACATATCTGAAACAGAACTCTGATTATACTCCTAAGTAATTTAAGACACGGGTAGCCTCAGTGGTCATGGGAAACAAGACAAGAATGACCACTGAGCAATTTAACCAAAAGAAATTTAAATATGAGGTGCTATCATTGGTCCAAACGTTAATGTAATCTTTGAATTACAGTTGGGTTAAATTTCAGTCCACTAGAATTTACCATATTCGCAGGCCAAACCCTGATCATTAATACCAATAAAAAAGTGTACGTAGGGAGGATGTAAAGGACTCAAGCCAAACTAATGCAACTGTGTGTGTGTGTCCATCTTACATGCAGGTATTTTGCAGCTATACACCGTGTGGGCTAACCTTGAGCCTGCCACAGATTTGACATAGACATTTCAGCAGTGAAGTAGAGCCAAGCAAATTTCTCCCAAGGCTATTCAAAACCCTCAAGGCAATCGTGGTTTACTTCCTAACTCACATCTTAAAACCCACGCATCATTCACACATATGATGATTATTGTTGAAACAGTGGCATCCATTATAGCTACCACGCAGTATGTGGAATCTGTACATGTAAGGAATATAATGCCAGTGTCATCTCTTAACCACAAAAACAAAGCTGGAAGAGGCTGGCTAAGCAGTTTCAAATAATTCTTTTCAATCACTGCATGTCAATAAACTAAACGCACACTGAAGACACATACCATGAGGTACTGCCGTGCCAGACAGACGGATTCGATGGTGCCCTGAATGTAGACTGTGGATTTCTTCTGGGGGCTGTTGGGATCAGGGAAGTGGATCTGGGCTCCTGTCCTCTGGGTGATATGCTTGATGTTGCTGCCATTGCGCCCCTTCATGAAGAGGTGGTGTTGCGGTGCAATATCCAGGTGAGTGGTCACTGAGATAGTGCTGGCCAGGCTACCGGCCAGGTGCTCCAATAACAGAGCTGTACCTCTCTAGGTAAACAAGGGTGAAATAAAAGAAAAATAAACATAGCACACAATAACTAAATCCAGTTGAGCTAACAATGGAATTTTTCATGCCACCACTGTACAGCCATACCTACTAGATAGTTCAGCTACATTCAGTAACCTGGTAGATACAGATGTACATTTTCTTCTTCAATATCATATTAGTCTTCTGCTCCTATTACTTCCAAATTTTTTTCTCCATATTTCTCTGTTGTTGTGTTTTACAGGGTTTTGTGTATGATTTATTACTATATATTGATTATATGTGTGTATATATGTTTTAATTTTTATCTCTGATGGTTTGTGTGTTTGTTTATAAGTTTGCTTTTATATGCCAGTCATTTTTTAAATTGCATCCTCCCCTGTTCTTTCATGTTTTTATGTTTTATGCTTGTAAAACCCTCTGAAACTTTTCATCCAGGGTGATATAAAGAAAGCAAATTCAACTGAATACATATATTTTAAAGAGAGCAAATGAATGGAATTTGCAATAACAGGGGACCACCTGAATTAGAAATCACCCATGCCGAAAGGAAAGGGTTCAGCAGCACTGTAGGAGATACTGAACCCCTGTGCTTCCTTAGGAGAAGGGGGAAGAGTTAGCTACTGGGAAGCACATGCATGATGGCTTGGGCAAAACCAGTACACTGAGTTTCTTGTGCTGGACGGGACCCAGTATCTACCTCTATAAACACTCTGATGACTGTGTGTCAGCCCTCAGTGGTGAGGCCCAAACTGAGCTCGGGGCTCGCAGTAGCTCAAGTAGAAACTTTGGGAGACCTGTATTCAAGCCATGGGGTTGTATAGACTGAGGGACTACCTTCGCTGCTCACCTCCCGTGAGCAGACCACAACAGACTGGTGACCCGCCCAGGATGTACCCTTCCTCTCACCTCAAACTGGGACAGGTATGGTATGTGTCTGCTAGATTACGCAGCATCATCCCAACTGTCACAGCACAGTGAAAGTCCATTTCTGATTTGATTGTTGTCTGCACTGTAGACTGTTTTCCCACAGGGATAAAAAACAATATAGCGGAAGAAGGGACAATGTAGACCAAAGAGGGGGAAATCCCAACCGGGCAAATCACATCCTCCTTATATGCATTAACATCCATGGTCACCAGCTAGAGCCCCAATATTAATATTAACAGGCCACCACATTTTTGCCAAAGCAACATAAAGAAAGCCAAATGTTCCTTGCTGAATGCTGCCAAGCATGATAGCCATCTGATCAGTCCTTGCTCTTCCGGTGGATTTCATCTTACTTTTCTTTTGAATGGGTCCCCTAGCTACCTGAATTCCTCCTGAATTTGCACCTAAAATGCTGTTTAGACTGCCCTTTACAATTGCCAATCCAATCTGCACACTTCTCATGCAGGAAAGAGGTATAGACAAGGTATGAGGAACACCAAAACACTAGATGTGTTTGAAGAAATATGGTAGGTATTGTGTGGTGAAAATATTTTACTCTACAAATTAAGGACATGGGAGATTCATATGAGATTAGGATCGCAAACGACCTTTGTAATTGTTACAAATTGCTAAAACGTAATATTAAATTCCTCAAGAAGTATATTCATTGTATTGGCATGCCCAGTCTCATAGAGCAGATTTGAAAAGTGCAGCTAACATCAGCATGCCCTCAGTTTTTAATGTGTTCATGCTAAGTAGATATGTTAGTCAAGTTCACTGAATTTTAAAGGATTCTGGTGATATTAGCGTATCTACAAAAATATCTGTGTGGTTGGTGCTTCCTCCAAAAAACACTTTCAACCAACACTCCACAACTCAAAGATACTTAGAATTGCTGCAAATCCTCATGCAAGGAGCTGGAACTAGTAAATGTTTGGCTTTGGTGCTTGATAAATTTAACATTGCTGTAAATCTATTAATCAACTTATCCTGTAAGAAAAGCCAATTACAGGAAAAGACAATGTATTTAAAATGACATTTTGGCAAAGATAAAAGACTAGCAATTTGAAGGCAGTTTTTTGATTAAATGTGCACAAACAGTGGACATTAAATCAAATAAAGATATGATGAATAGTTACAGACTTAAAAAAATAAATAAAAACAAAGCTGAAACAACATTTCTTTTGAGCAGTACCCAGACCAGATTAAAAATTAATTGGTTAACAAGCAGAGCACTAGAATAATGTTACTCAAACTCTCAGAGAAAACACCAGTGTTTTCTATGTAACCAGTGAAAATTATTGTATTTTTTACTGCATCTGTTGGCCAGCTTTACAGTCTCATTCTTTGCTGTCTCTGCAAGCCATCACTTGGCCTTGTAAAGTATGTCATTTCCCCTCTGCAACAGGAATCCACACACTGTGGCCAACATAAGACAACAATCCACAGTGGTTTTGGCAATTCTCAAAGGTGCTCCAAGGGTCTCACAGCACCACACAACATAGCACACATATTCCTCTGATCCTCCAGCCTTCATCTGGCATGCTTCCCAGTCCAGACTGACCCCTCAGGCCTACCACAAATTCAGTGGCAATGCTTTTGCAAATGGGCACATTTAAAACTGTGCACAAATGCACAGATGCATAGATAGAAGTGCACTTGAATTGTAGAATAAATTAACACAGAGATGTGCCTATGCCAAATTCAGCTATTGGCAAACTAAAATGAACTCCATATTGTTAACTGAGGCTTGGTAGTGGAAAAAACTGAGTTGGTGGCTATGATTTATTTGGCAGAGATTTATGAGAAGACTCCTTGGCAGGCTTTAACTAGCCACAACTCTAATGCCTTGTTGAGGTACTACATCTGTGTATGTTTATATTTAGGAAACATACAGTATGATTAAGAACATACACAAGCTTTAGGAAAGGAAACACAGCAAGAGACTCCAAGACTAATTTAAAATTAAGTTTTCTTCAAGAGAGGCTTGTGGACTTGCTGATAGAGTAGTAGAGCAGCATCTCCCCTTCAGTGGAGAGCTGAACCAGCAGCCATCCAGTATGAGTGACCAAATATCTCTCAGCACTCCCTTGCCCCTGTGGTGCTGAATGTAATGAAGCGGTTTATATGAGAAAAGTGAGGCATGCTGACAGTGTTGGTGGGCCTTGACGTGTAGCTCAGGAAAACTTTTTTTGGCCTGTGGCTCAGCATGTAAACGGGCGGGGGAGAACTCAAATATTCCAGCACTGAAATGACTAAGGAGGAGTGCAGAGGTCAGAATTCAAGCAGCTTTAACAGGAGACACAATGGCTGTTTGGTCTTTCCATAATGTTGTAACAACTTAATGGAGAAAATCTGATTTAAAACCAAACTGCAGTGTTTAAGTTATTAATACAGTTGGTTCAGTATTAGGAAATGCTTAAACAGACTGCTGACACAACAATGGTTAATTTCTAAAATACACCAGCCAAATATTCACTGGGTCTTGACTAAAAAATGGAAACATTTGCCGGTTTCATGCAAAAGAAAAGAAAAGCAACTTGAACACATCCCCTTGGTCTCTAGGAAATTGTAATGTTTATTTTTTCTTGCAGTTTTCTTACTATTAAGTGCCAAAAAGTACTGATCATCCCTTTCATGCAGCTTCTAAACTACAAGACCCTTCTTACCTTGACTGCATTGGCATTATTTTGTGAGCCACGAACAACACCCGTGGCTCTATAAAGGCGTGTTGGGGGCTTGAAGGAGACCGTGAGGTTGTAGGTCTGTGAAATGTGCTGCACAGTGGGGGAGCTGGGGTCAGACTGCATGATGGCTGGGAGCTCAAAAGACAGCACAAGGGGTAGCAGCTCCTGTAGCAAGAAGGGACAGGAGGAGAGGAAGGTATTAACAGTAAGTGAAAACCACCATTTCTCTTTGCACACGTGGTCACTGAAGCACCATGATGGTAGCTGAAATTTTGCAGAGTTTTATTGCTCATCATTAAGCTGTTATGACTGCAGCAGGAAAAAAGTTAATTAAAACACACAGAACAAGATTTTTCTTTACACAAAATTATAACAGACATAGCACAGCAGCCTGTATCACAATATGCTGTCATTCACACTGATTCTGACACCAAGTAAAAACACACAAGGAAAAGGGAGATTTCTTTACATTTTGCAGACTTATGTGAATTGACAGCCAGCCATAACAACCCTTCATTTAGCAGAAGGTGGCAGCACTTGGTATGCAAATCTGTCATGTCAAATAAATCCAGAGAAGGTAGTCAAAATGAAGTGAGCAGCACCAGCAGCAAGATAGATGACTTTTACTAGTAGAAGAATGTTACAGGGTGCTGAAGTAGTGTCAAACAACTTTTTATCATTATGGCTACACAAAGTTTTCCAGCAATGGTTTAGAATTTTGCAGAACATTAGTGGTCCATGGCTTGTTCAATCTCATACATTAATACTCATACATCAAGTCACTGAATAAAACCACAGGACCAACAAGAGATATCAGCTCTTGTCGTTTGTGTCACAGACCTCATTCTAACAAAATAGATATTGACAGGAAGGCTTCACTTTATGCATACACATGCTTATATATGCATGGGAGAGAAATCACACAAGCACACACCCACTCACAAAGTGAAGGGAATGCACACATACACACTCATAAAGACAATGAATACACACAACCAGTTATCCAAACACTGACTCTTGGGCAGAGCGCCACTATGGTTTTGGCTGCCAGTGAAGGGCAAGCAGCATGAATTGCTCTGACCAAAGAAATGCATCCCTGATCAGTCCCATATGCGCTTGGCCTTACATTTATATCACGTTTCAGCACTCGCTCTCTGAGGGATCGAGAAATTTAGGTCAGCACTGAGGGAAATACAAGAGAGGACAAGCAGACCAGCAGGAGTCAAGAGCTGAATGAAGAATAGTCTGATTTTTCTGGTGGAGCTGAGTTCAGCTTTTTTCTAGAAGTCTACCTGGCAAATAAAGGGTTCACATGTATTCAATCAGAAGGCACCGTTCAAAGACCTCCATTCTCCAGACATAATGGTGAGGGATGAAGAAAAATGAAAATATCTTTGAGGTAAAGCAAATGGGCAGACTTTTCATCACCTACCTGTCAGCTCCACCTATGAAAGCTGCTTGAAATCCCCCAAGAATCCATCACCTCAACAACTGACTTGTTATAGACAAACAGATCTCCACATAGGAAAGCAAGCACAGTAGATCTTGTAGGCCCACTGTAATGTGTCTGAACGATTAAGGGACATAATTCTCCCTTAGCTGCATTAATGCAGGAACAAACCAGCCACTTCTGGTTCTAGAAGAGACTGGGGAGGAAGTGGTCTAATGCCCACCCAGAAGACAGCACACTATACAATGTTTGACTGGTAATCATACAGTAACTGTAGGAGGCCAAGAAACTGAGTTAAACTCTCTAACCTCAGGCATTATATTGTGGAACGGTACAATTTTAACTCAACTAAAAGATTCTCTCTTACTTCTATTTGCGGAAAGATTTGAAATAACAGCTTTATACACGTTGCTTTCCTCCTGTAATTTCTTACATTACTGATTTATACCACTGGGCATGGACTGGATGTTGAAAGTGGGCCCAGGCATTTAGGAGAGGTTAACAGTGATTTAACAAGTTAAATGAAAACTTGTCTTTCAACAGATAACTTCTGGCAAATTCTGGCAGTTAAGGTGCTTTAAAGGAGCTGAAGTACAGTTTCTCTTCACACTTAAACAGAGCCAGGCTGATGGACCGTCTGCTGACTTCATACTGAATCTTCTCATCTAAGGGGGCTTACACACCTTACACTTGTTTCATCTGGACTTTCTGGCTTTTGAGTTTGATCCAAACCAAAATTACATACATGAAAGTAAAAAGCCAAACCTCGGTCTGAAAAAACCAGGTGGTCCTAGTCTGGATCAAACTTAATCATGCTTTGGGTCTTTTCTACTGTGAAGACATTTTTTTATATGGATCCAACCTTGGGACCAATTCAAGGAAATATGGCAGGCTGTCAGAAGTGGTAAATGAAAAAATGTGCCATGGTAGCACATGGAAAGGGAAGGAGATGAGGAATTTATTAAAATATGATCTGACAACAATATAAAACGTCAAATGGAAAATATTCATTAAAATGCATACACTTCCAGATGTGACAGGATACGACAAGAAAAACAAAAGAGAAACTCTACCTGAAGATGAAGGAACTGCAGTAGCAGTACACAAACAGTTTAAAAAGTGTCAACAAAATCAATCTGTTTGCTGAATTTTTTTTAATGCAATGATAAAAGGCTTCCATCTGATGGCACACGCACACACCCTGGAGTGTGTGTGTATGTATAGGAGATAAATCCTACATAGATGATGACAATAAGACATAGGTTTTAGAATGTTTTCAATGTGAAATCAATACTACCAGATGAAATGTGTACAATGTCCACACTTTCAGTTCTCAAAATCCAGTAAGAATGGAAGGGTGTACTCACACTAGGCCTGAGTGCATTTGAACTCCAAAGTCCACTTCGTTTGACTAATGTGATCACCACGTGCCCATGCGCAGCTAGGTGATGGTCTCCTTTAAGAGGTGGGCTTGGGTACAGTTCAGATGGATTTGGGGGCAGTATGCATGAAGTGTGATGTAGTAATCACACCAAACTGACAATGACAACTGCCTTTTATTGAGGCGTATGGATAAGTTCAATAAGTAATTCAAGCATAAGCCTGCATTTCTGGGCAACTGGACTTCTAGTCTATTCTTTACTTTCAACACTGTGATCATTCTAGCTCAGTTAGTTCCATGCCCACCTTCTGTGAGCCAATCAGCCTCTGTTCTGTGTGCTTTAAATGTCAGTCTTTTTGCCTTTCGGTCTTACGTTCATGTAACCCAACTCCTCACCATCTCCACTTCATCCTGGTCACTCAGAGATGCTCATCTAAGACTCTACCCGCTTCACCTCGACCTCCACCATGCTGTCCTACTTCCTGTCATTCTTGGGACTTCTCTGTGCTACGTTGCTTCATCTAATCACCAATTCCTTTATTACTCAAACTCTGTTCCTCAGTAAATCATGTTCAATTCTTTCAAATGATCTGTCCTTATTACCTGTCCCCACTGTTGATAGGATATAATATACCTGGGTATCCTAGAACTGTCAAACTAAGCTAAAAGAGAGGAGACAAAACTCTTCTTTTTCAGCCCACTTGTCCACTGACTGAGTCTTCACTTGAGGACAAAATAATCTTTGTGGTTCTCTACAGCTTATAAACGTCTTTGTACAACACTGGTATGGTTAAGTTTGATTATTCTTTTTTCCTCCCACCCATAGCAAAAAAGCAGATGAACTGGGATTTGATTTGTTGCTTATGAAAACACCCATTAAGCACGGAAAGGTACCGGTACAGGCATGCAGACAGTTTGCCAATACACATTGCAACAACATCCAGCATGACCTTCTCTTCCTGTCTTTCACAGTCCAGCACACACTCACTCTGTCTTTCTCATATGAACACACTGCCATGTTAGTTTTGGTCAGTTCATAGCGGAGGAACGTGTTCACTGTAGATGACTGCTGTGGTGTTGAAATACAGTAAAAGTTTGGAAATGCAGTAGGTCACATGAGCATAAAGGTCCTCACAGAGCTGAAGATGGAGGTTGGGCTTCCAGTCAGAGTGAAACTGAAGATGGAAAAGGGGCTAGGAAAGAGGTTGGCGTGATGCTAATGCTTTTATTTTACAATTGTTCTAGGGAAGTGGTCTGGGAATAAGCCGGGAATGGTGCTTGTGGCTTAGAAGTGTCAAAACTATGTCTGGGCCACATTACCTACTGTAAGCCTGGATCACTTTCACTGCTGGATTAGAAAAATAACTCGGTCATCTTAAAGTTTGAGGTATTCTTTATATAGGCATCAGAGAGGTCATGATTTTCAAATGATCAATTAGTCCATAGATTGTTTAAAAAAATCCAGGAGTCCTCCCTTGTTGCCTTGTCTTCTTACAACTGTTAAAGTGAATAATGAACAAAAAATCTGTATGAAATACCCATCCCTGATATGCACTGTATTTCAGACAAGATAAGCTGGAGAGCATAAGCTGAGCTGTGGAACAGGAGATGGCAGACTAAAATTTGCCAGGCGAAATTTACTTAGGTGGAGTGGTCAATGGCAGGAGAAATGAAAATGATATGGGGAAAGGTATCAAGAAATTTTTTTTGTTAAACATGGTTTCAGACACTTCTTCTTCTTCTTTTGGCTGCTCCCGTTAGGGGTTGCCACAGCGTATCATCTGCCTCCATCTCACCCTATCCCTTCCTTTAATCAATTTCTGTTAATCACTACAGCACTGCAGAGTGCCCCAGTAATGTAGTGGTTTACACATTCACCTTACAAGTGAAAAGTCCCTTGTTTAATTCCAAGTGGAGACACAAGCCCCTCTCACCTTGGAATGTTCTGTCCCAAAGGGCATCCGGCGTAAAACCTCTGCCAAATTATCTATGTGGATTAATCTGCTGTGGCGACCCCTTTGGGGAGAATACAAGGCAGCAGCCAAAGGTACTACAGTACAGCAGAATTCCTCATTTTCGCTGTTTTTTATGTGGTTATAAACAATCAGCATTTCCCTAACTTGAAGTGGCATACATTAGGCAGCTGCACGATTTTATGTTTTAAAGTTGAATCTTGCTGAACCACCAAATAATAAAACTTAAGCTTAACACTTATATCAGTGTAAACTTAGGCAGGAGCATATATATCAGCCAGTCCTCAAATAGCAAATAGGCAGAAACCATCAGAAATTTAAACAGAACACTGTTGCTGTGCTCCACGAAGGTTAAAAGTGCAGACTCACCAGTCTGCAGGGAATGTGTGTTTAATACTCAAAATTATGGGTGGAGTATCCCCTCAAAGACAAATGTGGCAGTATTCCAACTTACCCTTATTTTTACTCGAGCTGCCTCCACCCCTCCTGGCTGCCCTGCGATGGACACCTGTTCACAATAAAAGCAAATTATGCAAATCAGTCAGCCAGTTCCTCTGCAATGCAAGATAAGTAAAAGGCTCAGATACTTTGCATTCAGTTGTATGTAATTGTCATATCTTTGCAGGCAATGTTTTGAACCATACCATGAATCCAAGCATGCTTGAAATAATTTTGTATTACACTGTGAATGTAAAACAGCCCCCACAATTTAGGTAATTAATTTTCTAGCATAACCACCAAGAAGAGAAATCACATTAACTTTATTTCCATACTGATGAAAAAGGCGATAATTTATCTCATTAGATTTTCCTCTCTCTTCTTTCTCCTCTCTTTAAGACAACTGCTCAAAGCTATGCAGCATAGATACCGCTCCAGAACAAATATAAACCTGATTTTGTAGACTGCTGTCAAAAAAACAATTAAAATTAACATAAATCAGGTCAGTCTAGTTTAAAATCTGCACACCCACATATGCAGGAGTAGTGCTGTGAGAAGCAATTATAAGTACCATATTAGTAAACATCAGCCTTGCTTAAGTGTAATCCAACAATATCCTGAATCTAATAAGCTCTACTGAGAATTAAAAGTACCTCTTCATTGATTTTCACAGTAATCTACTGTATGTTTGCTCATCAATATCACTGCATTATCAATATGCACTCCATCTCAAAAGGCTCTACTGCAGTCTAAAAGCTTTTGAAACCAGAGAACAGACAGCTTAAGGGGCCTAAAGGAGTGTGTTGCTGCTTATCAGCCTATACTTGCATCATCAGAGTAAGACTAGAGAGAGATGAATACAGAGTTCTGAGAAGAGTAGTTAAATTATGTACATTTGCAGTATGTGCAAACTGTACTATGCAATATCCACAGAGATAAAGATGAAGCGAGGAAACATTTTAAAACCTGTCAGTACTTGCATACACAGGTGCACTGTAGAGAAGCAAAGATGCATATCTAATACTCCATCTGACAGCGTGCTCTTCTCAGCTTCTCTCACTACACTTTAATCATAATTACAGCAGGATCCTAGTGCTCTTCTAGTGAGTCCAGCCAAAACACGCCAGCTTCCTCTAAGCTGGCCAAACAAAACAGCCAAGTCGATCAACTATCTGCAACCTGTCCAGACTCAAAGCCTGTGACAGTTAGTACATGAATTGGAGGGCTGCATACATAGATCAAACAGCTATTTAGAACCTGAAACCTAGGAAAATCCGTTTTTCAGGGATAATGGTAGGAAATACTCAAGGCAACAGAATATAATGCAGTGATCCAAGACTTTAAAGAAAAATGCATGCTCAAACCTGGTTGCTTTTCTCTGCCTGGTTGTTCCTGTTAGAGTCTGGGAAATGGATGTGACACCCTGTCTCCTCCATCACCTTTTTGATGTTGTTGCCACCTTTGCCAATAACATGTGAATGCTCTGTGTGGGAAACGTCCATCTTCAGAGTTACCCTGTTACTCTAATAAGAAGAAAGAGAGATTAGGGCTGAAATGTTTATTGGTAAAACTTGCAAATACACCACTAAGTGGAGCAAGGTACAGATAAATGTTTTGGACTAAATCCTACACTTTCTAAAGAAAACTTCAACCACTGCTTATAAAGCATTAAAAGACTAGAGCTGTAACCATCCACCCCATTGGTAATGCAGCCATCTGCTACAGACTGTGGAGTTTACAGTGTCTCTGGGGTACAACAATGTGTTGAATATCATAAAAGCAAGCTTACAGACCTCTCTTTATAACAATTTTCAATGAGCAAATAAAACTTATTTTTTGTACATTTTTTTAATCAGCAACATTCATCAAGACATTTTAATATCAGTAAGTAAACACCTTACAATACGAAAGCATTAAAGGAACAAAGAGGTCCAAGATATTGCCATACTATTTCTATTATAAATCCCGGATCACTGAAAGGCCTGTTCAACATCTGTCCCTCTTACTCCATCTAAATAGTCCCAAACCCATTATTTTATAATTTCCCTTTCCTTAAACACATTCACATGCTGCAGTCATTTAGAAAAGAATCAAAGGAGAAATATGCCTTTTATTAAAAAATAAATAAAATGAATCAAATTATGAAATACCTCTGCTGTATCTGTCGGATGAAAAAAATGGCCTGTCGTGACAAAACCATATGAAATGCTATAAACAAAGAAAATTGTGTGGCTGTTCAAAGTGCATGGATTGCTTCCAGCCCCAAGGGGGTGCTAGAGTGCAGCCACTCAGGTATGTTAATTTTTGTGCCTCCATAGCAACAACACCCACATGCACACACTGCAAACCAAGACAAACTTGGGATGGAGTGTTGGGCTAGATTAATGACAAGTTGATTGCTGTGTGCAAACTGTCAGTGGGAGAGCGTGTGTGAGATATATAACATGTGAGTGAGAAACGCCCTCGACAAGAAAGAGAAGACAGGGTGAGAATTGCTATTAAACAAATGAAATCTTTTGCCACTGTGATAAAGGGGTTTACTGTACCTTTGTGTCAAGGACAGACATTATTCTGTCTTTGGCTTCCCTTACGTTCTCCCTCTTCCCGCACACCTTGATGTGTGGATCTGACAGGGAAAAAAAGAGAAGAGCAAACATTACAAATGGAAGAGACCGAGCATAAGTTTAAGTTCTGCCAAAGTATGGTATGTGTGTGCATGATAAATGCCAAAACAAGAATGTGTGTTAAATCCATTCAACTAAATATGACACAAAAGTCCGCACTTGTCAACAAATTACAGTGCATCGTAGGAAAGCTGTATGACAGTAATTGCTGCTTTGATATCTGCCGAGTCTCATTTAGGTTGGCAAGCCAACAGTTTGTGGTGATGGGGAAGAAAGGCACCTCTGGATTTATTTTCAGGCGATCTACAGAAACTCTGTGACCCATAAGTAATTTTGTGCAGAAAAACAGACACTCTCACCTTGTCTTCTTGAACCTGATTCCGTCATTCTTCTTCCGCTTCATTCTCAAACATTTCCTTGTACATTTTCTATTGTCTACACAGTCCTCTAAAAAACTAAGTAGACCTTTACTTCCTCCACAGGAATTAAGAGTGTAAATAGCAGCCAGGTGCTGCTAATCAAATACACTTGATTATTTGATCATCAAGCAGTGTGAGGACCTCTATGAAAGCAAAATTTTTGGTAGTTTGCTGATCTGGAGCATTCACGTGTGTGTTAACACAATGCTACAATCTTCCCAGGAGTGGACAACTCAGTAAGTTGACCCCAAGGTCAGACCTTTCAACGCTAAGTGAAACTGTCAAAAACCCCAAGAGCTACATCTCAGACTCTAAAGGCCTCAGTTTGCATGTAAAATATTAAAGTTCATATCAGTACAACTAAAAAAAAAAGATTAAACAAGTATGGCATGTTCAGAAGGGTTGCCAGGAGAAAGCTTCTTCTCTCTAAAAAGAATATAGCAACATAGCTCAGGTTTTCAAAGTTGCATCTGAACAAACCACAAGACTCCTAGAACAATGTCCTTTGAACAGATGAGACCCAAGTGGTGATAGCTGGCCATAATACACAGCACCACATTTGGCGAAAGCAAAACATAACATGGCACAAACACCTCAAGCATGGTAGTAGAGAGTGATGAGTTAGGCTTGTTTGGTGGCCACGGGACTTGGGCAACTTGCAGTTATTGAGTTGACCATGAACTCCTCCTCTGTATACCACAGTATTCTAGAGTTAGATGTCAAGCCATCTGTCTGACGGTAAAACTTGGCCAAAAGGGGTGTCATGCAATAAGACAATGATACCAAGCACACCAGCAAGTTTACCACAGAATGGCTGAAAAAGAAAAGAATCAAGGTGTTTACTCAGACCTCGATCCGAATGAAATGCTGTGGTGGAACCTTAAGAGAGCTGTGCATAAACAGATGGCTGCAAACCTCAATGAACTAAAGCAATGCTGTAAAGAAGAGTGGGTCAAAATTCCTCTCTGTGAGAGACTGATAGTCATACAAAAAATAATACTTTAAGTTATTGCCACTATAGGTGGCTCCATAAGCTACTGAATCATGGGGTGTACTTAGTTTTTCCAAAAGCCTGCACAGAGTCTTGTGAAAACTCATTTTCAGAACTGTATGTGTTATTTATGAGTTGTCACTCCCAGAACCAGTGCTGTTTACTCAAATTCAACCAGTGACAAACATACTAATTTGAAACAGCCTAATTTTCTGTGTAAATACATTCAATACACAGACGATCATGTAAGTAAGATCCTAATAGCTTGAATAAACTGCCTCTTCAGCTTCTAAATACTCCATTTGAAAAACCCAAACACTGCATAGCTAAACCACTCAAATCAAATGCTTGTGTCTGTCTAACATTGGGTAAGAATACATCTGGCTCCGCTGCATGCTGGACCCCTGGAGAATGCAAACGCAAAGGAACATGAATTTGTGCTTGTGTTCACATGTGCAGATGCATGCACTACACACCCACGGTCCATCGCCCTCGTGTTAACTGTACTAAGTAGCAGGAAGTCCAAAGCCAGCTTCCAGGAACCACCCCCCCCCCCCCTCAAAATACACACACACACACACACACACACACACACACACACACCTACACAAAGTCTCAGATGTACAGTATAACGTCTAGAAAGGACTCACTGAATCAGATTTATTGTTACAAAGTCACTGGGACCTCAGGGAAACTCATGTTGGTGTGTTTAGACTTTCAAGGAGCTTAGGAGTGAAAAATCCTGCATGACTCAGAAAATAGTCAAGGCACTTCCTTGTATTGACAAGGGAAGTAAAGCTTCATATTTTTATATGAACTACAAGCAAATCACAAAAGCCAAACCAGTAAACAAGCACTGATCTTGTTTGGGTGCCAAACAGGGTCAGGCAACCTCAACACTCCAAAAGATGCTACATCACAGGAACAGCTCCCAGGCTGTTTGAGGGATTAAAAAAAGTAAACTGAAGTCTGAGACAGGAAAACAAAACAAAGTAAAACAAAAGAAAAAAAGCACAAAGAGCGGTTAGAGATCTGTCATAACCTCAGCGCTGTTCCAGGGAATTTTCCCATCATTCAGCTGCTGGGAACAATAGAAATCACTCAGCTTCCTTCTGTAACCATTAGAGGGAGTATGGCTCTTCTAGTGTCCCCACTCCAACCTGCACAGCACATCTGGCAAACATTAGCCAGCCTAAACGAGTGTTGCAGTCGTGATGTCGAACACCCCCGCATTTTTGAAGTGGAGTATGCTCTGTGCTTTTTTTTCCTCTTTTTTTGATGATTGATTGTGGAAAAAAATGAACACCTTAAGTCCTAATTTGGCGCACACACACAACACCTATAAAAACAAACAAAAACAAAAGAAGACTTGCAGCTGCAAAAAGTGGTTTCAGTTGCACAGATTTTACAGAGTTCCACTTGACAGAGAAGAAACCTTTTGACCCGGAGCTCTCTACTGGCAAAGCTAAAGCATTTTTCCAGCTAAGGACTACATTCGAAAATACCACACAAATGAAGAGAATTAAGTACTGTTGGCTTTTCGATTTTCATTCAAAACATCTGCGGAAACACTGAAACACATTTGGCAAATAAAAGTGGTATTAAGCTGATTATCCATTAAAAACAACATGTGAGACTTTTTGAATAAAACATGCTCAACACCTAAAAACCAGTACTGACCACTCTGGTGCACAGATCTTGAATTGCTAAATTGGCATGTCTCATGTATGAGCGATATGGGTCCTCATTGTAATAAACTGCAGACAGAGGGCTGATGATGGCTTGCCCCAGAGGCTACCAACTGGCCTTATCACACTTATGCAGGTGGCACAGATAGCAAGCTGCAGGTGATAAATGAAACAGCGGAGCCTGCAGTTTGATGAAGTGTGACCTGGTATATGGAGAGGTTACAAACATACAGATGCCCTCACATCTGCTGCTATCCAGCCAGGCATAACCAATTCCAGACTGCGCATGAAAATTCCACCAAAACAAAGCAAACTAACACTAATAAAAAATATAATTTTAGACAGATAATCTACTCTGTTGTGCCGTTTCAAGGGCAGGGTTTGTGTTGATCTAATCCTGTGTGGCACAATGAGGGATGAACAGAAGGTGAATAACTGTCTAATTTTTTCAATTTTTCGGTGAATATTCAATCCGGTCTCGATGCATCTTCAGCTGATCTCAGTATAATTTAAGCCAGTTGAAGCTGTAGGAAGTAAAATGAGCTCTACTTTGCCTTCTTGCCCCTTCTCTTCCGTTCGCTCGTTTCCATGAGTCCAGGTGTTTAAAGCAGTCAGTTCCCTGTCTCTTCTCCCAAAAAAATGCACAAGATAACCAAATGATTATCCAACATTCTTTCCCTCTGCTGCTCTCGGTTTACGCAATGCTAGCGGAAAATCTGACAGTCTACAAATCATGGGCCAGAATTTTAAATATTATGTGCAGATATCATCATTCCCAGGTGGTGTCTAAAACAGGTTTTCTGAATGAACACACACTTGGGGTGAATGGATGATTGTGATAGTTGACTGATTAACCAGAGAGACAAATGTTTAAGATTCTGATGTATTTACATCAACTTTTATCTGTAAAGAATGACTGAGGAAGTTACATAATGTCACTGGATTGCACATCTGGCTTGAAGATGCAAAAGAGAAAAACTCCTGAGAAAAACTAAGTGGGCACTGCTAAACCTACTCATCGCCCTCCCACTCCTCAATCCTGGCCTCACTCCCTCCCGGAAGAACTTTAAATAACCGTGATAATGTTTTATTGGTAACAGAACACTGGAACAACTTCGCCAATAAATGCTTGAGCAAGCAACTTCCAACCATCCAACTCCACAGCAAAATCACAAATTCCTCTGTGCAGATGAAGTCACTGGCTTGTGCGGGACACAAAACATGCAACGCTTTCATCTTTTCAAGCTTCCCAATTAACTCTTTAATAATGTTAGTGTGACCTTGAAATACTTCCCTCACATTCGTCTATATCCAATGACATTCCAAAGAACATTTTTGTAGCTACAACACACTGACTCATCACCATTCACTTTTATTAAATGCAAAGTTAACACGAAAAACATGCACTGCTAATCATATTCATGCATCCTGCAGGCTCGACATTCACCTAAAACTCAAGTTACATGATTGACAAGAGTCAATGTGGGATTAAAAAAAAGAAAAAACAATAGTCACCTTTTTTGGACTTTGCTCCAATTTTGAGTTTGGAAGGCCAGGCTATCTGTGTTTGGGTCTCATCCATGATCTGAAACAGAATAAAGGAGGACTGACGTTAGATGTGTGTTGGCAGAGGAAAAACAAACAAAACGTAATTGTGAGTCTTCCATCTTAATAATTGCATTACTTTTAAAGCCATATTTTGCATTGAACTTATCAGTTTGTTACTCATAATTACTTTGCATTATAGGATTATTACAAGACATTGAGAGGTCTTACTGTGTATTTTGCCTAGAGAACACATGAAAAAAGATGTTAGTTGGCAGCATTAAACAAAAGTGAGCCATGAAGGACAAGAAGAGGCTCACAAACAGTCATATCCAGGTCAACTGTCCTAACCTAGCTTAAGACATTATTTCACCATAAATAAACCTAATAACTAATAATGAATAATAATCAAGCTAAAAATAAACCTAATATAGATGGCAGAGAAGGACGCACCTTTTATGACATCATAATTCAGACCAGTACTCTTAGAAAGAGCGATTTTTGTGATAATGAAGTACCCATAAAATGACAAATGTGTGCTTGAGCACAGTTTGGGTGAAAACACATTAGGTGATCACTGTGTGCAAGTATCACTAAAATCTGACTAATACTGTGGGTAGAGCTGGGTGATATGGGGAAACATTCATATGATCATAAATTTTTTTTTACATTAGTCAATATCGATATAAGTTTAATTACAAATCAAATAATTTCTGTCAAGCTAAAATTTGAAGATATGATATAAACTTTGGCTTGAATATCATTTATTGTCTATCAGAAGACGAATATGACACATGTACCTGAGAATATTATACAACTATATTTCAAACAAATAAGATGGCTATATATAATAAACTAAAATCTGAATTCTGAGCAGTCAAAAGCTTTCAAGATTTACAGGAGAACATGAAAGTTGTTGGTCAACTCCAGCTAAAATGAAATCTTAATGTTAAAACTCTGAAATCTTAAAAATAAATATTCTAAAATGCTTTCAAGTTTTACAGGAGAACACAAAGTAAAGTCTGCTTAGTTCCAAGTAAATAAAAGTAGGTACTAATATAAAATAAAATTTAAATAATCTTCCTCGGTACTATATCCTTTCCTTTTCCAACAATTTAAAACAGTCTGAATATATACAAACTTACAAAGAAACAGTCAAAAATATTCTGTATATATCCTCAGTACAAATTCAGTCCTCAGGATCAAAGAGCTTCAGTCAGTCCTAAAGTCATGACTTCACCTCTTTGGTCTTCAGGAATGTCTGCAGTTTAAAGAAATTTGCTTTTCAGATGCCAGCCTTGGTCAGTGCAGTGGACAGTAAGGCTCAGCTATGGTTCAGATGTGCGACTGTGTCTCTGCACGTCGTGTATAGCTGAGCCGTCTGAGATACCTGCTAACCAGGGTTCACTGCATTATTCAGCTACTTAGGGCCCTGTCACATCTTGACAATTTAACCAGTGTATGTTGATGCATCAAAATTTTGCTAAAACTCTGGCATACACAGGAATAAGATGTTTTTTTAAAAAGATTATGGATGTATACATAATGTATTAGTAATTTATATAAAACGTTTAAATAACTTATACCAAAGAATACTGTCATAATTTCACAATTTATTTATTTGTGGACTCAAACACAGGTACACAACAATGACAAAGGCTTT
The DNA here is from genome assembly GCA_015106775.1 of Etroplus canarensis. Classification (NCBI taxonomy): domain Eukaryota; kingdom Metazoa; phylum Chordata; class Actinopteri; order Cichliformes; family Cichlidae; genus Etroplus; species Etroplus canarensis. The sequence goes on along the minus strand of VUQH01018661.1, from coordinate 12,033 downwards.
AACTAATAACACCGAGGGAAAACCACTGCAACTGAGGTTAGCTTCAAATGCATGAAAGGACAAGAATCAAAACAAAACTAATGTTGGCAAACACAAGCACGAAGCAACAACACAGGGCTAGCAGCAACAGTCACTAACAAAGGCTCCAAAGAAATAACAGCAATCGCTACAAAGGGAAACTAAAGGCAAGTGGGTAAAGAGTTAATGAAACAGGTCCAAACAGAAAACAACACTGGCTCTAAGTGCCTGGCGAGAAGCAATGCTTACAGTCTCTGAAGTAATAGAAGACTGTACTCTGTCTTGGAACCTTGGAGTTACTGCAGGCAGAAAGTCTGAGGAAGAATAATATCCAGGAATAACGGCGAAGGATTGTAGTGGTTTACACATTAGGCTTACAAACGAAAGGTCCCTGGTTCAATTCCAGGTGGGGAAACAAGCCCCTCTAACCATGGAGGGTTGTGTCAGGAAGGGCATTTGGCGTAAAACAGCTGCCAAATTACCAATGCGGATAAATCCGCTGTGGCAAACCCCTTGGGTAGAATACAAGGGAGAAGCCAAAGGTTAATCCAATGGATAGGGAGATCCAACTCAGAAAGAGGAAACTGAACGGTCTGAGTGACTGGTGAGTCTGTTAGATTGTGAGCTGGAGGGAACTCCCAGAGTGAGGAGTCAGCCAGGTAAGGGAGAGAGAGAGTGACCGACACATACGCTCAGCCAATATGCCATTATACGGTAGCTGTTGGTTAGAAACAAGTGCTGTGGTCATCCAGAACATGTCAAGTATGTCTACATACATAGATATGCATTGGAGGTAAGTTTGATAAATTACACATAGGTTTAAAGTACATTACTCATAGGCTAGAAATAAGTTTCTGGTACGCTAGACATTATCTCGATGTATTTTGACTTATGAGTAACTTACAAGTGATTTGTGTGAACATGTGTCAACGATGGCATAACTTACCTACAACTTATGGTACGCATATGCTGGCATACACTGGAAATTTTGCGCATGCTCAAAATTTTTCAGCAACCTTGCGACATATATCAGCGTGCTCTTAACTTATACAAAACTTACCAATAACTTAATCTACGTACGCCAGCGTATTCACCAAATTTTTCATACGTGGGCATTTGCTGGTTAAACTGTCAAGGTGTGACAGGGGCTTTATTTTTTTTAAAATGGAGGATTTAAAGTAAAAAAGAAGTTGCCTTTGAGGTCTCACTGTGTATTTTTGTCATAAGGCATGGAGCTGGAGAAAGTGGAGCCTGGGGTCTGTGGTTGTTTCAGGAGGACCAGCAGCACCTGTTTGGGTCAGGGACTTACATTGTGCTCTAAAGGGTGACCCTGCTTCACACATTAAAACAGATCAGTATTATTAACTACTATTACCTGCCTTTGTATGTAATAAGACTTATATTAAGAAGCTGGATGAACTCTGAAAACAATGACTGTAAGTAGCCATGTGTGTACATTTCTTGTCTTTTGTGCATCTGCCTAAACAAGTGCCTGCTTTGAGCTTTTTCATTACACAACCCACAGGACCCAAACATTCCTCTACCAATATCCTGGCGCATGAGAATATAGATACCCTCAGATGCCCCATGATCATGCCTCAATGGGTAAATGCTGTTTTGTCAGCAAGAGTGTAACCTCAACAATACTGGGCTGGTGGTTTTAGTGTTATGGCTGATCAATGTATAAATCACTGGGAAAAAAGAACACAGAAGGCAGCAAAATAAAGTGCAAGGAACTATTAAAAAGGCTATCAGCATTCACTCCTCTCAAATAAGAGGAATTTCACCTTTCTTTCAGGCTACAAATCCACAACAGCCCCCTTTACAATTGCCAAAAGACTGTCCTCGAAAAAACCTTCCTAAAAAACCAAAAATTAAAAAAAACAAAAATCAGAGGCTGACGTGCTCTCTCCTAATGGATTTGTCCTCAGTGTGCTCTATCACTGTTTTCACAATCGTCCTGTGGTCTTCTGTTTGTTTTAATACTTTCCAGGGGTTTGTGTTTTCGAGGTGGAGAAGTTATGAATTTCTCAGTTTCAGCCACGTGATCAAGCAGCAGAAGACTGCTTCAACACATTACATGAGCAGTGACTGCCACTTAATATTCCTTAGTGGTACAGTGCATTAAGTCATAAGCCACATATTACAACTCAGATGGGAGAAAGGGTGCATTAAGATCCATCAGTGCTCCCTAGTCAAATAAGATGTTAGGCTTATTAGTGCTCCTAGAATTATTCACAGCTTTCATTCCCCCCCAAACATTATTAAATTATATCTGCCAATTCTTTTGGCTAAAAATATGTACAGCTTGTACTGATAACTGAGGCACAAATCACAAAGGGAAACTCATAAATTCCTCCATATGCTTCTCTGGATGTTGCAGGATTTGCCTGAAATCCTTTGTAACAAATTTTGACAGCATATCCATAGCCAGTCTTGCACCTGTAAAACAGAGAGCCAGCTCTGAAAGGTCTGCGTCTGTATATTCTAAGTCGATGATGGTTGACTGGCCCCTTTCAGGCCTCAGTGATTTTCTACATCCCATCATCACACATGAAAATGAGAAACCTTAGTAAGCTGAAATTAGAATATTGACTTATACTAAGCATCGTCTGATTGATCAATAGAATGAGTGGGTTTATTTTATAGGCTTCTTTTTTAAATAAAGTGAGTTTGTTTCTTCTTAGCAAAACAAGACTCCATTCCCCAGAAAAATAAATCCAAAAAACTGACATTTATAGGCAAATATATTCATTACACAACACATTTGGTCAACAACTGCATCCATATTGATGTTTTGTTACATTCTTCCTTCTTTCCCACTTAAACTCTTGCTGCATTTTTTTGGAACTATTGTTATCATCTAAGGGCAAAAAAATTTGATTTATCCTGCTTGTGGTTCTGCATTTATTTGCAGTTTCTACTGAGTTTGATGTACGTGTTGTGCAATGAAAATAAAGGCAAATTCCTCTCAGATGATCTTGCTCAACTATTTCTGTTGCGAGTTTGTTCTGGTATCATTAAAGTGACTAAGCTGAAAGTGGAATCAGCCCTTAGCATCCTGCTAATGATCACCCATTATTGTCCCACCAGAGACCTCCCAATTCCTGCTCGCTGCAATATTTTTACAAGCGCTGCAATAATATTATCAATCTACTCACTCAGAATGGTTTTACACGCAGTGAAATTCAAGCCTGAAACCAAAATCTGACGAGTTTTATGTTAGCGAGTTTCAAACTTGCCTGAGGCACAAGCAACTCTAATCTACAACATGACACCCTCCCACTGTCGTCTGGTATATGTGAAAAAGGACAATAAATCACAAACACCCCTGTAGCTGGATGCAAACTTTTCTTCACAGTCTGAAGTCACATGCTCGCACCAGCTGGATGTATCACAAACAACATTAAAGGACATTCTGTTCCCAGCGATAAGGAGAATCCCTTCTTACTTTTAACTTTCCAGTTTTTTAAAAACTTTTTGGCTTTTGTTCTTAAAGTCATTCTCCTGTGGAAATGGCATGTGTCTGGATTTGTCATGAAGATTTTTAATTTAAAAAGGCATGTGAAAGACTTCAGCTTGCAGAGGTCACTGAAACTGCAGGCAATGTTGGACCTAATGTCACATCACTAATAGTGAGAAAAAAAACTGATGAAAAATGCTAGCTTAACTAAATTCAAAACTACAATGCTGGAAAGTAAAATGCTTATGATTTAAAAAAATTACTTTATGACTTATACCTTAACTTTTTCTACAAAAAGGGCTTTGTTCAGAGAAACCTGTTTCCTGTCCAGCGTTGCTGTTCTTGGCAGTGTTCTGCAGATGGGACTGATTTCTGTCAGACCACACACCATTTTAAAGGGTGGATAGTGTTTATTTATAAAAGAGCTTGAAAATACCTCTCTAATGGGTCAAGATATATGCACAAATTAAGTAACCTATATATTTACCATTCCACCGTTTCTGTTCTGCCGCCACACCCTTTCTGAAATGAATACAAAAATGGCTCTAATAAGGTTTCATGGCACGACCTTGACGTGATGATCAGTTCTTGGTGGTTTGCAGCTGATGTGTGTAGATGTGTGTGTGTAACATAAAACAGGATATCATAGAGTAAATGTACTCGAAGATGGCACATCCATTCAAAACACATGACTGCATGCGCAAGTATTGCATAGCAGCAATCAAAATGGTAGAGGCATGTTTCCTGGACCTCGCTGCAATGGTGCAGCTGTTGATTCAGCTGGAATGTGTGTGTGAGTTTGTGTGTGTGTGCGCGTGTGTGTGCGCGTGTGTGCGCGTGTGTGCGCGTGTGTGCGCGTGTGTGCAGGGATGACACGGAGGGCGTTTGGGGGTTGTCTGAGAGTTAAAAGACTGAGAAAACAGCAGAGCTCGAATCTGACAGCACTGTCGGAACCGTTCCCTTGAGACTTAACAGTCATAACTGACTTCATGTTAACAATCAGAGTGCTAACTTGCAGCCCCATTAAACCACTGGGGTAATACCAACATGGCTGTGAAAGAGCCAGACACATTAGAAGGGGGGGCACTTGTGCAAAAAAATATTCTGCTGCTGAAATCCAATCATAACTACATATCCTTCAAATGATGACACATGATAATTCAAACTGCTTGATTAAACACGAACATTTGTTTATGTCTTGATGCCACTCATACTGACCTAGTTATTTCAACATCTCACAGCTGTATGCCAACCGAATATTTCATCTTGGCAGTCTTAATTTTTCATGTTTGTTCTGTGTCAGCACAATCAAATACAAAATGCTTCGGTGTACATGAAATGAGTTACATCTGGCCTCAGATGTAGAGTGTACTGGCACTTATATATCCTGCCTGGCATTATTTACAGAACCACAACCTCTGGGAAGGAGACATGGAAGCACGATCAGGGATGAACTGGATAGAGGTTCAAAAGGCATCTCTCAACTCAAATCCACTCAAAGCTTGTCTGTGGTGCACAGTTATCGTTTTTTTGCTGCCCCACAGCTCTCCAAAGGGCTTATTGGTCTATGCTGCAAGTCTATAGTCCCAGCAGTTCACAGTTCAAAACATTTACTGCACAAATATGCTGAACTGTTCACCGATGCATGTTTTCTGTTAAACAATCAAGGATATTATTCGCAGAGAGATTCCCCGGTTACACTCGATTGAAAGCAAAGACACACCAGTGGATTAACAGACCGAATAACATTAGAACAGCAAGGGAGAGGCAAAAAGAGAAGCACAAGATGGAAAAACAGAGAGACCTACACCAAAAACAAACACCAAAAACAGAAAGGAACATAGCTCATAAGATTCCCTCATGACAGCTTCAGGCAACTTTACATGGCTAGTTTTCCAGCCAGTGCACCCTCCAGTGGTCCAAATTTGTCTCCAAACTTCTTGGCTTTTTCAATGACTACATGAAGAGGGTGGGCTGTTTGCATTCTGACAAAAAGTTGCTCTGAACTCAAAGGAAGTCCAGCAGACAGTGAGTAAGAGTTTGATCAACCACAGCAAGCAGGCCTGGGAAGAAAGTGCGGGGGTGGATCATTTTGTGCTGCTCTCGTCAGAGACTGAACTCTTAAATCTCACTGCTGAGGCAACGACAAAATCTAATTCTTTACGTCTAGTGTGTAAAAATGTGTGTGTCAAAAATGGCTATATATTTTCTTATGTGCGGGAGAGAGTAAAGTCTTACGTACTTTATTAGTCCCACTGAGTGTGTGCGGTTCATGGGTGTGTTGGACGGGCAGGAAACTGTCCAACTAAGAGTTTCCATTTTCATCGACCTCAAGGTATTTCACACACCTCATCCATTTTCTTTCAACAATCCACAGTTACCCTGTGTGTTTATTTTCCTGACTTAAATTGGGCATGTATGGTGATCACGCTATCAGAGGGAAACTATACAGAGCTATCCAAATGGAAATTGTACAACAAAAACACGATTTTAGCACTTTACTGCTCCTTGCCAGACTGCCAACTCAAACAGCTGCACACTAATTTTTAATTGGAAATTTAACCTCTAGCAACCACTGTTTCTTTGAACAAGCTGTGACAATATTCAAGTCAAGGACTTTAAAAAGCTGGGAAAGTCAATACACCAACAGGCATATTTTGTCAGAATAACTTTGTTAGGTGAGGGAGGTAGACATCGAGACAGCACATTCTAAGCATTACTGTTATATCCAAGCTAAAAGAGGTGAAGGCAGAGCTACAGTACATTATATCTACAGTCCTTGTTAAAATTCCAATGAGGAAAATCTCAAGGCGCCTGGTTTGCATTACTTGGGTTTTGAAAACTGCTTCAGGGACAGTTAAATTGCCTCTTTCTTTGACATTTAACTCAGCTTCCTAACCTCCAAAACCAAATACGGAAAATAGACAAAGGAGGAATGCTAAAACGAACCGCTGTCCATCATTTATTTCATTACAGCCCATTAACATACTATAGAGGGAGATTTAATATAACCAGGAAGCTGGGTTTTAAACAAGAATGAATCTACTTGAGATAAATTAAAGAAACCAAAATATTACTAAGATACCTTATATTATCTGGTGTGAAAACTCAATTAGTGTTAGTAGTTATCTTTTGTGATTGTAAATGTGATTAGTCAGTCCTGTGATTTGTCTTGCCTTGATTACTTTCAAACCCAGTTTTTATTATTTAAGTACTGACTTGGATGCTACTATCAAAAAACATCACTCTAAGACTCAGTATTAAAACTGAACAAATAACTCATAGATACGTTATATGAAGATTACACCTACAGTCATGTGAAAATAAAGTTTTCACAGGACTCTATGCAGTCCTATGAAAAACTTAGTGTGCCCTTACTTTGAGGAATTAAGAGGGTAAGTAGCAGCCAGGTGCTGCTAATCAGTTGCACTTGATTCATTTATCATCAGCCATCGTGACCACCTCTATGAAAGTAGAAGTTCTCGCAGTTTGCTGGTCTGAAGCATTCAGGTGGGTGTTAAAACAAGCCCCAACATTCCCAGGAGAGGATGTCCCAGCAATTTCACCCCATACACACAATGCTCACAGAAATTGCAGAAGACCAAGTAGCCTTATCTCAGACCCTACAGGCCTCAGTTAGCATACTGAAGTTCATGACAGTTAGACAATTAGAAAAACACTGAACAAGTACAGCTTGTTTGGAAAGGCTGCTAGGAGAAAGGCTCTTCTCTCTAAAAAGAACATGGCAGCGCAGCTTAGGTTTGTGAAGTTACATCTTAAACAAACCACAGGATTTCCAGGACAATGTCCTTTTTACAGACAAGACCAAAGTCGAGAAGCTTGGCCATAAAACACAGCACCATGTCTGACGAAAACCAAACACGTCATAACAACTTGCAAGCACAGAGTTGGAGGGATGATCATTTGGGCTGTTTTACAGCCACAGGACCTGGGTACCTTGCAATCACTGAATTGACCAACTTGTCTGTATACCATAGCACTCTAGACTCAAATGTGAGGGCATTGTCAAAAAGCTAAAGCCTGGCTGAAATTGGGTCATGCAGCAGGACCATGATTTCAAGCATACTAGAAAATCTACAACAGATTGGATGAAAAAGAATAAAGGTGTTGCAACTTCTCAGTCAAAGTCCAGACCTCAGCCCCATTGAAATACTGTGGCAGGACCTTTAGAGAGCTTTGCATAAACGAATGCCTGTAAAACTCAGTGAACCAAAGCAGTGTGGGTAAAGAAGAGTGGGCCAAATTTCCTCCACAGCAATGTGAGACACTGAGGAAGTCACAGGAAAGATCTCCAAGATATTGGTGTTAAAGGTGGCTCTACGAGCTACTAAACCGTGACATCTACTTAGTTTTTCACATGACTGCACAGATTCCTGAAAAAAACTCTCTTAGCATCTGAAAGATAACATTAAAGAAGAAAAGCTGAACAATATTTTAAAATCAAAGCATAATGCCTGATATCTCATAATATGTTTAACTGTTACCTGGTGCCTAATTCTTGTGTTTCACTTTACATAAATTTCCACTTTAAATTAAATCTTAATTCACCAATTAACAGGAAAAAAGGTTTTTGAGGCTTGAAATTTCCCAGTGGAGGACCTCCAGTCCACTTGCTTTTCGTGGTTCTCAGGGGTCAAAGGAAACCTACTGGCATGTCTTTCAGTCTGCTTTTGGTGAGTCTTAAGTTAATTTTGCATGGCAGTCAATATACCAAGCACTAGTCAGGATAAGTAGTAGAAAAACCCTGGGAATGTCACGGCAGTGTCATTATTGAAAATTCAGAAATTTCCTGGGGGTTTTGCACTTGTATGAAAGAACATTTATTAATAAAGAACTAAGCTGTACAGTTACACTGTCACACTTGACTGATCAATGAGTACCGGTGAGAGAATGTCAGCAACATGTGACCCATTCAAGAATATTTAAACTCATTGAGGCAAATCCTTGTTTTATTAAATGTATTGAAGCTTGAGGACATTTAATTAAATAAATCACTGACATAAAAAAGTCAACGAGGCAGCACTTGGCCAGATTAGGCCTGAGTGTAAAATAATTTTAAACCTGACATAATCTGGTATATTATGTTACATTATGTAACTGAGAAAGGCCCCCCTATGTGTTGTGTCAGCTGTGTTATAGTATCAGAGTCCTGGAGGGGTTTAACGTCAGTGTAGTTCCATTGTTTTTTTTTTAATTTTTTTTTTTTTATTTGTTTAGATTTGTAATTAGGAGTGACTGGAGAAGCACCTGACATCTGCTCTGTTACCAAGAGCAAAGTGCTGCTCAGTGGGTTTAAATGCAACCCAAAGACAAAGCAAACATTATCCAAGTGCAGACTACACACTCACCTTCTGAAAGAAATCCTCCCCACCGTTGACTCTCCCCTCAGAGGCAGCTAGAGTGAGAAAGAGAAAAATACATTTATAGAAACCACACAGAGTCACTCAATTTTTAAAGTACAACGTAACCTTAAGACAGCCAAATCACACACGGATTATCCGGTCCTCAAAGTATTACCGTATCTTCATTCAATGCGAGTGTTTATGGTGGATCTCCATTTCTTTGGATATTGTGTTTGGCATGGATAGTGATACTGCTGATTTGCAGAAATGGAATAAAATGTTTCAAGTAATTTTCTATAATCGTGGAGATTGGACACAGCTTCCGTGTAACAAATTGATGGATACAGTGAAAATATTTGGGCATTTTACAGTAGCCATTAATGGAGTATTTCATGCCACACTTGGACTGACTGATGTTGGTTTTGCACTTCTTAAAAAGCTTCACACTTTTGAAATGTGTCTGTCAGCATACTGTAAACCTTGGAAACGGTACATGAAAACTGTTAAAATGCCCAACATCGCGTGTAAACAAAACAGGCTCTTAGAATAGCCCTGCTGTTTGATTTAAACTAGATTTCCAAGCAGGTGAAAATGCCAAAAAACTCCCTCAGCTGATACAGTACACGGGATAGAAGCACAGAGCCAACCACCACAGCAAGTCAGGCCTGAAGTCTCTCCAGCACATCTGCAAGTCCTCCAAGCTGTGGCAGTTATGTTAATGCAAAATACATATCTGCTATCCAAGGAGAATTCTCGTGTTCCTCTATCATTTGGGAATACAGGGAAGGTTTAATGATGCATTTCAGCTAGCGTTCTTGAGACGGATCTTTTTGCTGTCTGCGTAAATCTGGGTCAGAAGCATCTGCAGCAGCAGAGTCGCCGTGACTTATACAGCTCAGTCAAAAATGCTGACCTCAGTCAACAACAAAAAGCCTCACTATGGTTCCCAATTTCTTCTGGACAAAGCACACCAACCCTGAAGTGTTTAACTCAATAATCCATAAGGCTGATGCAAAAATAAAGGTGTGTATGTTGACACTGGACTGTTGAGCTTTAGAAAACTGTGATGCTCATTTGTCCTGACTGTATGATGAATCAAAAAAAGTAACTATAAAACACTACATCAAAAAAATGCAAACATATGGTAAATGCCCCCTAACCCTCATCCAAATGTTATGTTCTTCCATAAAAGCTATCTTAGCTAGCAAAAGTTTTATGTAAAATTTCCTCAGACCTATAAAACTTGTTCTCTTTTAAAAAAAAAGAAGAAAAAAAAATGCATACCGAGCATGCAGTGTAAACAGAATTATGATGATAATTTCCATGTAAAACCAGGGCGTGGAAAGCATTGTTAAAACACATTTTAAAAGACAAACAGAAAATTAAAACTCACTAAGCACTATATCCTTTTTACCACACCGATACACTGGTAACACATGAATATTTAGAGTCATCATTCAAACTAGAAACATAATAAAATGAAGGATGTAGATTAGAAATTTATGGCCATTGTAGGATGACACAATTGGAAAATAGCGGTCAGTTTTCATCAGGTAGTCCTA
>VUQH01018660.1:2502-18272 GCA_015106775.1 Etroplus canarensis | reverse complement strand
GTGTGTGTGTGTGTGTGTGTGTGTGTGTGTGTGTGTGTGTGTGTATACGCGTGTACGTGTGTGCCTGCGTATGTGCTGTGTTTTACTCAGCAGTCGACAATATGAGTTCACCTTCTCCCCAGAGTGAAAAAGTGGAAAACCACGCTGTGTGTGTGCATGCACTGCATCTACACTCAGGCAGTGGGAAGTGAATGTGTGCGGTGAAAGGAAAGGCTGGAGGCTTTATGTGTGTGCATGTGTTTCTTTCTTTTCCTCCCTTAGCGAATGCCTATTTCTAGATCGGTTTGAGGGTCAAGGTTTGGCCACCGGTGGAGAAAAGCTGTGTTCCCATTTAAAAGGGAAAAAAGCTCTTGCTCTACCCTCACAATGAAAAGAAGTCCAAACACACATCATCCTCTCAAAGCTTTAACCCTTGCTCTGCCATATAGCGCCTCGCTACATATATTCTTATAAGTGCAGCTATGCTAACAGATCCTGGATGAAATAAAGGAGATAAAAACCTCAGCTGATGCCATGCAGACAGTTCCCTGACCATTAAGTCAAACTGTTAAAATTTCAGTCCAAATGCGTCTGTTTGCACAGGCTAGAGGCAACATAGCAAATTGATATTGCTGTGATTTCATCAGAGAAAACGACTTGGCGCTTTAACCCTTGACCTTTCTTTTAGCTCACTACAAAAACTTGTAGAATATGATGTAACAGAAGGAATACCTTCAAAATATGTAACTTTAAAAAAAAATACACAACCTTGGTAACTTGGCTTATCACTTGCTTCAAGCTTTTACAACCTGAGAGTTATGATTCTGGTGACTCAGACTGATTCACAGCTTAACCCTGACCTGAATCCATTAGGCTGTAGATAAACATGGATGGTGACATCCTTGTTGACATCACTTGTAGGTTTCTGAACCGTATTTTGAAAGTCTGGGTCCATATTCATTTAATTTAAACAAGAGATATATATTAATAGCAAAGCTTTCTGTTGAGTTTGACGATTAAAACACATAGATCAAGCTCTTACTCCTACTTATAGTTAATGCATTACAAGACTAATATTTTAGACCAGTTCTCAAGGATCACGTGATCAATCACATGCATATTCTAAGCCGAGCAGCAGTTAAAATATACAATAAGCCTATTTGCACACAGCTGACTAGAATGACTGGAATATATCCAAATATATACAATATTTTACTGGGCCCACAAGCCCAATTTGCCCAGCATACAACATAATCAAATACCCTTGTGCAGCAAAGGTATTAGTATGAAATTATTGTTTAGTACAAAAGTCAAACTACTTGGTGGCAATTCATAATAAGCCAAAGCTTTACCTTCACCTGGGTGCACAGTTATGATATTCCAAACATGTCATGGTGCTCAGAAGGGATACATTTCCTCATGAAGGGCAGTGATGTTCAAAGTGTTAAAAATGTCCGTGAGGACAGTCATCAGGGACAGGTGTGGGAGTCTGTTTTGTATTGTGGAGGTCCATAAATTGCTACAAGATGATGACTCAGATGATGCCACTGATACTGGTAAACATAGGGACAACTGCAAGTGTTTTCACCCTTTGTGAAGAGCAGGATGGAATGCCTTAATCACCCTGTCTTCCGGGGCGCTCTGTTTTAAATTTATAGTTAACAAAAAAAAAGTTTTCAAAGTTGCCTTGTCATTACAACAGCTTGTGACAGCTGTGAAAAATATTGGATAATAGGTTTTTTTTCTGATACATTATTTTTAGCAACTGGTGCTTTGGCTATGTAATATCATTTGACCAAGATTCTTGGTGTTATATAAATAAAGTAGATCACTGTTCAGTACTGTTACTTATTTGTCACAATTTTAACACATTCATCTATCTATCTATCTATCTATCTATCTATCTATCTATTCTTTGCATTAGGCAGGGGGCACTGTGATGTCTCCCTTTTGTGACAAGGGCTGCTGCAGCACCCCCAGCACCCCTACTTTCCACAGCCCTGATTGTAATGGCCCCCAGTAGAGTTAAAACAGATGATAAACCAGGTTATGCTTTAAGGTGGGTGTACCTTTTGATTGAAAAATCGCTACCCTCAGTCAGATCCACACCTTGCTCATCACATCAAAACACCAAGTTGTCAAAGCTGAAAATGTTTAATTTAAGACTTTATATTGGGATCTTTGAAAAGTCTACCCTTGGCTCCTCCGGTCTGCATGCCAAAGTGTCCCAGGGCAAGATACTGAACGTAGCTGCTGCCGGTGAAGCCATCAGAGTATGCATGTTATAGAAAGTACTTAAAGGCACAGAATTAAGTGCTGCATGAATGGGTGAAAGCGGTTTGCAGTGTAAAAAGTGCTTTGAGCTAGAGTAGAAAAACACTATAAAAGTACTGTTTAGTCATAGATGGTATGAGTAAGTTGGAGTGAAAGCAAAGGGTTTTTACTGTGATCTCTTACATATTTAGCAGTCTTTTAAAGCCAGTCCTTGACATCTGATAAATTGCTAATGATAATCTTCTCACTTTTTGGCACCAAATAAAAAAATCTGGTAACTATGGACAGCCTGGGGGAACCCTGTGGTTGAGTGCGATAGGTTCAGATATATTACAGCTCGGCTGAAAACATGCAAGTCCAAATCATACTTCTTTAGGACATAATATAACATTTTTCAAAACTGGGGTTAAATTCTCCACTTTTAGAACTTTTCACTAAGCTTGCATGAGTATTAATTCTGTGGCACATCAGAACGGGGCAGAAATAAATGTGCAATTCACCCTCTTACTCATAAAAATGTGAACTTAAGATAATACAGAACTAACATTTATCATCAGTACTGATGAGCTGGCCCAACATATAAGCTTTAAGTGGAAAAAATGATTTCAAATTATTGCTGTTAGAATGCTAAAGAAACCACAAACTAAGCAGTACTTAGATGACGGATGGTGTCAACTTTCCAACCCTGTTTGTGACGCTCTGTGGAGTATGCGGCATAATTGCCCCCATTCCTCTAGCTGGAGTCACAAGGCAGATATTTTTAACGGAAATAATGGCGCGTGGCAAGTTGAAAAGGCCTAAAATTCTGAAAATGGAAAAGTCTCACTATACTGCACCTTAAAGTCTCATAAAAGTGAGCAGTTCTGTTTCAGCTGACTTTATTTGGCTGTGTTTCCTGGCATTAGTTGAATGAGTGTGCTAGATAAATCTCAGTTGCAGCTATGATAATGATTCACAGCCGTAAATTTCACTCCAAAACTACATGACATGTCATTATTAAAAGCATGATGGTAATCTGAATATCATTCAATATGAAAAAATAAAGACTTGCATCTTTCTGTATAATGATTAAAAACTTTATTTTTAAAATAGAAAATGTTCAGGGGATGACATGGCAACACAAACCCATTATATGCCAAGATGTTTTTTTCCAATCCCTAACACAGTACACTGTATTGATCTCAGCATGTCCTCTGAAATCACAATGTCCTCATCAACAAGCCTTGACCTGTTGCTGAAAGAGCACAACCATGTTTTGGAATATCAAGGGATTCCCAGCATCCACATGTGATTTCAGCTGTGAATTTTAATGTTGTATTCAGCTCTAGCCTCCATTACAGCTGAAACTGCTGCCAGCAAAAAAGATCGAGGGTCCATTTGATAGCATAAATTCATAACTCAGTTAGTGATTTGCATTGACTCGGCCGTGATGGATGGACTCGAAGCAACTTTATGAAAAATATTACTGCAGGACATCTTTGCACAATTTGTCCCCTGTACTTTTAGCGTGCTCTGTGAAAATCAGCTCTCTGCACACAACAGCAAGTTTTGAGATGGATGAAAGACTTCTACCATCACAACCAAAGGAGCTTCAGGCTAGGGTGAAATCATAACCAAGACTTGCTAATGTTTATGGATTTCTTTGTGTGTGTGTGTGTGTGTGTGTGTGTGTGTGTGTGTGTGTGTGTGTGTGTGTATGTGTGTGTGGTGGGTGGGGGCTATCTGTGACTGTTTGAGAAAAATAGGAACGAGACTGAGGAAGAGAGACTCAGAGAGAGAAGCCGCTAGTCTCTGTGGAGTTGTTTTGGTCATGGTGCTTGAGCACTGATTAATGCTCATAGAGAGACACCAGATGGAAAAAGAGAGAGAGAGAGAGAGAGAGAGAGAGAAAGAGAGAGAGAATGAAAGGCTAGAGAAGAAAATTTGGGGAGAAGAGCACCGTGGAAAGAGATGATCAGAAGGAGGGAGACGGAGAGAGAAAAGGGTGAACAGAGGCATGGGGGTGAAGAGAAAAAAGATTAGACTTAACACATGGAGATGATGAGAGAAAATGAGAGAAAGCGAACCTACACACCAAGAAATGTGGATTCCTCCATAGGCTTTGGCTACAGCAATGATTATTTATGAATAACTGATTTGTTAAAGTCCCATGATTATTCACTACTTTTTGTAAATCAACTCAAATTAATTTTGAAATTCATTTGTGAAAGAAATGGATGGATACGTGGAAGAAAATGGATGGATGAAATTTTTGATAGAATCAAATACTAGTGTTTTGGATACATCAGGCAAGCTCCTTTACCTTTTAAACTCATGAGTGGATGGTCAGTTTGTGTTACTGACAGCAAAACCAGCAGGGACAACAAGATTAGTACATTTATATTAACATAAGAAGCCAGGTCACATAAAAAATGGTTAATCTTATTAGGTGTGATTACAATATTTAGAATAACTTTGTGTGTAGTAGATGCAGCTATAAATTGTTCAGAGCTTCAAACTGCATGGTGGTTTTGAGGTTAGATAGACTTGCTCTACATTATAAGTATAGATGCACCTATGATGAAATTTTGGCCGAATTTGACCTGCTCCATCTTCTAGTCCAGATTCCAATTTCATTTTTGTTATTATTCTTTCTTTTTTGCAATTAAAATTAAACAATTCTTCATTATGAAAATATAGCTAAATTGTTCTAAAAATCATTTAGATGGCTTAAAATTGATATGACACAGCAAAAAATCTAATTTTATTTATAGCTGGCATTGGCTGATACAGATTCAAAAGTCTAGAGCCACCCCTCTTTTTATATTAATATGCAACAATTTTAATTTATTGTAAACATAAATTGAAATACAGTACATAAAACAGAGTTTGCACAATTCTTATGAGCTTGAAAGTCAATGTATGTACGATCACCTTTGTTCTTCAACACAGTCTGAACCCTCTTGGGCAAGCTTTCTTGTCATTTCTTGAAGTAGTCTTCAGAAATAGTTCTCCAGGCTTCCTGAAGGACATTCCAAAGCTCTTCTTTGGATGTTGGCTGCTTTTTGTTCCATTCTGTCAAGATTATCCCACACTGCTTTGACAATGTTGAGGTCTGGGCTCTGGGGAGGTCAATCCATTCCATTGTGTTCTATTGTGCATTTTTCTGTCCAGGTGGGCTTTTACTGCATTGGCAGAGTGTTTGGAATTATTGTCATGCTGAAAAATGAAGTTATTGCCAATCAGATGCTTTCCAGATGATATAATGGACCTCATGAATAAGGACACCAAAAATTTAAAATTTGGATTCCTCGCTCCATAAGACCCTATGCACCTGGTTTTCAGTCCAGTTTTTGTGTAATTTGGCACACTTCAGCCTTTTCTTCGTGTTTACCTTGCTTAAGAATGGCTTCTTGACAGCCTCCCCTTCCACTGAGACCTGTTCTGATGAGGCTTCAGTGAACAGCAGATGGATCAGCTGAAGGGCCAGATGCATCTCTCAGGTCCTGTGACGGGCCTTTGCTGAATTTTTTTCCCCTATTTCTTAAGAACATGACTTTCAGATACTGTTAATCTGTTGCAGATAGTTTTTAGGCCTGCCACATCTTCTTCTGTCCTCTACTTGTCCAGTTTTCACAATTTTTTAAAGACACACTGCACACTATGTTGAGGCATACTGAGTTTTCAGTTAATAGCGCATTGGAAATCACCTTAGTTGGTGAAAAATGCTATCTTATGCCTGTCAAACTGTATTATCTTTGGCATTTTTCATAGATTCAACTAAAGAAGTTGGAACAAATTATGTATGTATTTTTGTAACAGGCTGCTTGTACCAAAGTACCTCAAGACAGCAATTTAAAATTGTTTCTTTGCTAAGCTGTCTGTCATTGTGTAGACATAACACTGGTTCACCCCACACCTTTTCCATGCTCGGATAATATATAGCTCAGTATTAAGTGTCTTAACAAATAAAAAACACTCCTCTGAAAATGGTCAGGTACAAGGTGTGAAGATACAAGGTACAATAAGTGAAAAAGCAGCCAATTTCCTAAGAAAAACTTTGCTGAAGACCACT
Organism: Etroplus canarensis; assembly: GCA_015106775.1. Classification (NCBI taxonomy): domain Eukaryota; kingdom Metazoa; phylum Chordata; class Actinopteri; order Cichliformes; family Cichlidae; genus Etroplus; species Etroplus canarensis. The sequence continues at coordinate 11,965 of VUQH01018660.1, read as the reverse complement.
TTAAACAAATTACAAGAAAGTATAGCTCACTGGAAGCAAAATATAAAGAAATGAGGGGTGGCGTGAGACTTTTGCACAGTGCTATATATAATCATTTAATTTTTCATACAGCTTCTCCGACCTACACAGCAACTTTAACATCTTGTACGTATGTTGTAAAGAGTGATGACTAACCTGGCTACATTTTACAGCAAGTCAGGAAATTAGCCCCTTAGGAGAAATCTAACATTTTTCTTCTCTGAATACACCTTATATCTTGAAAATGGAACCTTTTTTGTTTATTTTGTTTTTTATATATATCAAACATTTGGGAAATCAGCTTTCTGTATCAGGTGGGCTGTAGCCAGCAACCTAAAAAGTTCACAGTTTGTTTTAAATAAACACAAATTATGTTTAAAGTTATGTTTAAAGCAAAGCCTGTCTGTCCTTGATGTCTAACAAACATACTGAATGCATTTGCTGTATCGAAAGAATTGCAAACCCAATTAAATTATGCATTGTTTACATCAAAGTTTGCTTACTTGTGTTTTTGTTTGTATCATGCATAGATATTCTTATGTACTTTCATGATACAAAAAACAAAGTGTTGCTCCACTAGTAATCAAAAACTCAACAGGGTGCCTTTGAGTGCATATAAAAATATAAACAAATGCTTGCTGGTAACTATAGCTGTTCAGCTGTATTTTAGGGCTGTTCGATGTGTAGCTATGAAGACCATAAAGGGATGTTAGAAATGCTCTTTTTTTCTCATAAATCCTTGTTTGAACTTTTGTTAAACAGAGTGACACATAGGTCAGCACTTGGACTTGTAATTAAAGGATGAGATGCTCCCTGGAATGTTGGTGTTTGTAAGTGTGACCTTTAGCCCACAACAGAAAAAAATAGTTGAAAATGCTGTGATTTGATTGGCTATTTGCAGCGAGGACAGCCAAGGGCAATGCTGTTTCTCCAAAAAGATGCCAATGTCATAAGGCTAAAGTATATAAATGATATACTGCCTTTTTGGGGGGAATTTACTTTTTTAAAAGAGGTTATAGAACATTTATTTTGTAGAGCAGATCATGCTGATTAACTTCAGTTGGACTTCAAAATGACAAAAAACAGAAAATCAAAGAGTAGTGCTTTAAAAATGCACTTTAACTGCACTGATTTTGTAGTATTTGAATTTCTTACAAGAAAATGACGATGCTGTAAAGGGTCTACGCAAACGTTTCGAGCAGGATTCTACAAAGAGCATTAGCAAAACTGTTCATTATTGCTCTAAAATGGGGTTCAGGGCTGAAAAGTCTTTTTTTGGTTTAGAGTGTAGCTAGATTTGCAGGGCAGAAATTTTTGCAGGAGAGAGAGCGAAGAGAAGAGGAGTGGGGGGTGGAATTTTGGGAGATCAATGGCAAAGAAGAAGATGAGAAAAGAGGGTTTGGGCACAGTGGGATTACTCCAAGATGTGGTGAGTGGGAGACAGGAATACAGAAAGACAGAGAGAGGGGAGACAGAGAGACAGCAGTGCTTCTTTTTGATTTGTAATATAAAAAAAATGAAGAGGCAAGAGAATTTCTGACGTTTGGTGTATTTCGATTTAGGGTAATATATTATATAAAAAACGGAAAAGTGTTGGGAAGACAGGCAGCTTGCCCTAATTTTTTTGGTTTCCCAACTGCTGTGAAACATTTTATGAAACCGTCTCTCATTTTTCTAAATACACATTCATTAAGCACTTTCCCCTGGGATTATTAAAGTATTCTGATTCTGATTGTCAAAGCTTCAGTTTAATGCAAGCAGCTAATTTTCAGGTAAAAATCGGTCTTGCCTTTCAAGCAAAACACATGTAATCATCTATTATGTGTTTTCTTAGTCAATAGGTGGATTAATTAAAACACTTTTACCTCAATCATTTTTTTCTTCAGGAACTTACAGTGAAGATACAGTGTACATGTACAGGAAAACAGTACCTTTGCAAGATTGCAAAAATTTCTCTGTAAAGAGAGCAGAAATGCTTCAAACCTTTATTTCCGATAAACCATATAGCATGAACAGTGATAATGGGGTAGGTAGTGTATGATGTTGGAAGAAAAAACTTTCTATGTTGAGTTTGCATGTTTTCCCTGTGCCTGTGTGGGTTTCCTCCAGGTCCTAAGGTGTCAGTGGTCTGTGTTAGCCCTGTGATGGCCTTGCGAACTGTCCAGAGTTTACACCACTTCTCATCCACTGTCAGCTGGGATAGGTGAATAGCTGAGCAATGGGTCAGGAAAATAGATGTACATAAAATTTTTAAAAAGATGTAATTCAATACTGTAAATCTATTTAAAAAAACACTCGGCATCATCATCATCTCTTCTCGGTTCTGTATCCGGCCACAAAATTTCATCAACCTCACAAAGGATGCTTCTTTGTGAAACCTGCTCCTGGCAATGCTGGAAGTATGCCCTGGCAAACCCAGCCTTGAATGCCTTCAACACATTAACCTTCTCCACTGAAATCAAGAGGCTTTCTCCTATGTGGGGGTTTCTACTGCCAGAAAAAAACATCCTCTGTTGCACTGAGGAATAGGTAATATGCAGGTTTAAAAAAATGGTTTGTGAATGTGGGGTTGATCATTAAAACAAATAGCCTCATGGTCATTCCACATATGAGAACACTTTAACAATAGTTGCAAAAATTGCATCAGAAATACATTGTTTTAATCTGCAAGGTTAGGGTCCATTGTTCCAGAGCACATGCAAATGAACAGCCCTATTTATAGAGCACCTGTGATTCTGATTGTGTCACTAATTTAGTTGTTTTGTGTTTACACCTGGGGAGTAGGTGTGCACTTTGAGTCTGGATAGTAATGACTCTAGTGTATTATGTTGGTTGCATGTATTTGCTGAATGCGCATGAATTGTAGTGAATAATTTATTTTTCCAGTTTACATATTATTTTGCAGAAAGGGTTTTGCACAAAGAAAATGTGAAAATATGTAAATACTGTGTATCTACATTTACTGGCCAATTTATAAGGCATGGCTGCTCAGCTGCTTGTTAATGCAAATATTTAATCAGCCAATCACATGACAGCAACTCAGTGCATTTAAGCATGTAGACATAGTTAAGATGACTTACTGAAGTTCAAAATGAGCATCAAAATGCGAAAGAAAGATGATTTAAGTGACTTTGAATTTAGCATATTTCTTGGTGTCAGATGGGCTGGACTGAGCATTTTCAGAAACTGCTGATCTACTGGGATTTCCTATGGTGGACAGAGAATGTTCCAAAAAAGAGAAAATATCCAGTGAGCAGCAGTTCTCTAAGCAAAAATGTCTTGTTGATGCCAGAGGTCAAAGGAGAATGGCCAGACTGCTTCAAGCAATGGTAACTCAAATAATCATTCCTTACAACCAAGGAATGCATCTTTTAACACACAACACGTGAACCTTAAAGCAGATGATCTACAGCAGCAGAAAACCAGATCCAGCAAGATAACGTGACATGTTTCAAAGCTCAGATCATTTCAAACTGGTTTCTTGAACATGACAATGAGCTAACTGTACTCAAATGGCCTTCATGGTGAGCAGATGTTAGTCTAATAGAGCACCTTTGAGATGCATCCGGGATGTTCAGCTGAAAAATCTGCAGCAACTGTGTGACGCAATCAGATTAATATGGGCCAACATTTCTTGCTTCCAGCACCTTGTTAAATCTATGCCATGATGAATAAAAATGAGGGTCTAACTCGGTACTAGCAAGGTGCACCTAATAAATAAGCTGGTGATTGTATATTTTCAGGGAACCAGTTATAGAGTGTTAAAGATTTTAGAGATATTGTTCATACCTAATAAATAACCAAATGATGGTCGGGGGGGAGGGGTGTCAGAGGTTTTGCTGAACTATCATTAACAAAGCCTTCTTCTTGACAGGTTTTCCTATGTTACTAAGATATCAGTATGCTTCAGAGTAGCTTTTGTATTGCTAAACAGTATGTTATTGGGAACCTCCCTATCTCTGGTTCCTGAACCAGTTCCTTGCAGGATTCTTGCAGCTTTATTGTACGCATGTGTAATTAATGGGGGATTTTGTACATTCTCTCATTGCAACTTGTGGAATTGTAGAACATGCCCATTCACGTCTTCATGGTTTGCACTTTTTTTTGTTCCAGCTGAACCAATTTACTTTTGGTTGAAATGCTCCAAGTGGTTCAAAATTAGGTGATCAAACTATAACAGAACCTGTTTTCTGTTGGCGTAACAGGGTTATCAGTGTTTGATCAGGTGTGTGGAGAGGAATCTATCTAAAGCTCTCTTTTCACACAGCAATGTCACTTTCCCCGTAAAAACAAGCTTTCAGGAAGAAACCACCTAAAGTGTCACCTCTTCTGAACCATCTGTAAATAGTTTTTTTTGTTTTTTGTTTTGAAATGGCCAGAATATACTTCATACATCTTACCAAGGCCTTAGCACTTAACAATCAAAATTCACTGGTTAGCATAACCATAGAACCAAAAAACAATGCTGATGCTGCTGTGGCGAGGACAATCGCAGCAGTGTTTTCTTGGCTTTTGCTCCTTGAAATTGTCCCTGAGATTGAATTGAAACCAAGTGACAGAAAGAGAGATTGATACAAAGAGAAGTGGACAGAACGTGAGCAAGAGAGGGAAAGAGAAGGAGATCAAGATGGGGAGACACAAATGAATCAGAGAAAAGGATAGGAGGAGGGAGGGAGTCAGGAAAGAGATGCTCACTATTAGAGTCAGAAAGCATTGACCTTCACTCTGTGCTGAACCTCGTACAACATATGGCTCCACTTAATGTTGTGAGACCTGAGTATGTGTGTGCTTAAGTATATATGTGTGTTTGTGTTTCTATTTTTGATTTACTCGTAGGAGTGTGACTATTAGTATGAGCGTGCATGCTTCTATATGTGTGTCTTTGATTTTGCTTGCATGCTGATGTTTACTTGTGTGTCAACATGTGAATTTGTGTGTATGTGTGTGCGTGCATGCCTGCAAACACAGCGTGTATCTTAATTGGACTCCATTCAAGTGTTTAATTACTCATTAGAGATGCTGCAAAGCAATCTATACACCAGCTTTCCCCGTTCACTCTTTCTGCCCTCTGTGACTTGCAACCCACAGAGGCTCAAACGCTTTGACCCAAACTACATGGATTAGTTCACCTCGTCAATCTGGATCAACCCATCCATATTAGATGAAGATCTTTAAGCCAGAGAGTGATGCCACAGCAAGACAGACAGTTAATAAGTGACTTTGACACTTCATCAGTTTGTTCACTTGTAGGACTAGTATGTCAGAGAGTTTTTTTCCATGGGCAGGTAATAGGCATTTAGTAGGTGAATAAGCCAAGTAGCTGGCTGAACTGGTGAGTTGTGTAATCATGTTGTCAATCAGGTTAGAAATGTGAGGGTGGAAAAATCCTGCAAACATTTTTTTAAAAGTAGCAGTAGTATTCCACAAGTACAGACTAAATGCAATTCAGTGGTGAAATATAAAAACTCAAAACAACATAAAATTTAAACAACATGAAGATATTTAATTTGCAACTTTTAAAGTGGCAGTTTTTACACAAACTTTCAGCTAAAACAGCAAATGCATGTACCACGAGACTATATTATAGAATACTTTTATTATTAGCTTGCCAAACCTGAGAAGTTTTGTGTAGAATATGGAGTTTAAAAAAATGTCATGAATGCATAAAACACAGTCTTGGCAAACCTTCTACCATGGCCAGTTGCAGCCTGGATATATTGTGAAAAGATTTTGTTATTTTGGTCATTCTTAACACAAAAAACTGTTGTCCCATTGATTGACAGCCAAAAATGTCCATGAATCCATGAGCATTGATGGAATAAAAAATGTACTTCAGCCAGCTCTTCTCCCTTCTTTAAACATTGACTCTGTGGATACGTGACATTTCTGCAGTCCCCCACCCTTGTTGAGAGATTCCTATTTGGACACCAGCCATCAGCTCCTTCATTCGTGTGTCGTTTTGAGCCAACCTTGTCGATACCAATAGAGCCCCGCTGCTGTTTATGCTGTCGACAGTGCCAGTATTGGTGCTGCATCATGGTGAATGCCCCTCAGAAAACAAGGACACTGATATAGGCATATCATGCACTCTGTCTATCAGCTTGTCAGAAGTACCGTGTGTGCCCAAGCTCTCATCTCGTCCGTCTGACTAACTCAACCTGCTTGCCCATCCATCAGTGGCTTTGTCAATGTTTCTGTCTGGCACTGAGTCCAGGATGTCTTCACGACTTTACGTTTTTTAAGCTAACACATCACCAGTGTGACAATTATCCTTCAAGGGGGCTTGAGAACAAGGTTTGTTATCTTAATTCTGTCCGTGGGCGTTGGGTTGTGTATGTATATGTGATTGATGGGCAGCATGTTTTTCTTTCTTTTTTTTAATCTGAAAGTATGTGTAAGTGTACATATGTGTATGAATTTGCCAGGGATTGGCACGGGTGGTACTTAATCCATAGGGGGGCCCATGTAGCCAGTCTTGAAGAAATACATAATAACCTTTCAGATGTACTGAACGTCACCACAGTGATCTATGGGTGGCATTATTTGGAGTGACAGATGTGGAACTTGTCAAAACAAGATAGTTTGAGCTTGGGAGTGTGTGCTGGTTGTGGGTTGTAGTTTTTGATGGTTTCTTTTTCATCTTTGCTTCAGTGCATTTACAGTGAGATGTGCACGTGTGTTATGCATTCTATTCCTTGCTGTTTGCATGTGTTTAACACAGATGTGAGGATCAAGAGCTAATCTGCATAATTAAACATGTACATCTGTGCTTATGAGTCCCAATACCTCCCTGTGTGTTCATTTGGTTTTACATTATACTGCATGTATTAATGTATTTGGCGTTAAATGTACGATGTCAAAATGTGCTTGTACCTTAATATAGTATATTCATGTATTGGAAATGTGTAGCAATGTCATTTTCAGTGTGTTTGTTTACAGGAAGGTAACATATTTACTTTTCCTAACATATCTTAGCATCAACAGCAATGCAGTGGGAGACACAGGCAGAGACGACAGCAGGAGAAAGAAACACCTCATGCTGAGAGAAAAGCAGCTAAAGCGTCTTAGTGAGAGGAAGATGTGTGTGTTTGTGTGTGTGCGAAGGAGTCATTTTAAACATTCAAAGAGAATAAGCAGAAAGCAGAAGAAGCCATGGCGAGGGAATAAAAATACAATAATGGGAGACGAAAGTTAAGACAAAGGAGCGAACAGGAAGAGAAAAGAGGGGGTGGGGGATTGGCAGTCTAGAAGACTGAAAAGGGGAGATAGCAAGAATGTCAAAAGATGCTGGTGCTGAGCTCCATAAGGGAAAGAGCTGGAAGAAGTAGAAAGAATGGTGAGTGAGTAAATGAAGCAGAAGTAACTGGAGATGAAGATTGAGGGCATGAAAGTAAAGAAAAGGAGGAAAAGACAGAGTGAAGTCAGAAGAAGATGAAGATGGAGAGATAGAAAGAGAGAGTAATGTGGAGTTAATTGGAGAGATATTGAGAGTGACTGGAGTTATGGTGCGGGAGACTGAGACAGCAACATAACTGGGGCTACTAACAGCCACACACGTCTAAAAAAGCCTGCAGTTTCTTCCTGCCAAAAAGCCAAATGAGGTGAAATTGTGCATGTTTTGAATATGAAATGTCACATTTGAAAGTCTCCACATATTCATTTGGCCAGCGGTGCCTAGAATTTGCCATGGTTAGGCAGTAATGCTGGTGGAGTCTTTATGCTGGTGTGTGGAGAAGAGAAAACTGAATGTTTATTACTCTCAATAAGAGAATGGTGATAAAACGTGCTGGCTGAGAGTATCACCCACTGTGCCTCAAGATAGGAGCTGGCAATAAAAGTTGGACAACAGTTTTTGAGTTTAACTGAAGTTGTGACAATAAATTGGATTTAAAAATCAATTTACATCCAGTTCTTCCAACTATCATGCTTGCAACCAACTAACTAGTTGGCCCTAAAAAAGTAATCTCCTGTACAATTGTTATGAAGGGGGAAAATAACTATAGAGGCAGAAGCCATTTTTTTGTACCAGGCTGTTTACATGTTATTTTCATGGTGTAAATTGGGATTTTAACATGGGAGTTGCTACATTGCTACATGTGTTGCTAAGTCACTCCATTAATTTAGAAGATGAAACAATAAAAGAATTGTGCACATCACAAGAATTGTGAACATTTTAATTATTGAAAAGTTAGTAGTTTAGTCCTTCAACCTCAGTTGAATTGACGGACTGTATATAGAAGATGGACATGGACATATTTGTTTTTGGAGCCAGAAGAGACCATACTAAGACCAGAGGGTGGTAAGCCAAGCAAACGCCATATAGAAAGTCGGCTGGTGGATTCAAAACAATGGCCATCTTGCTGTCACTGACCACCGCACCACTGCCTAATGGACAATGGCATGAATGGTTTCCCATCCCTCTGTGTTAGCCCTCCAGGAGACTGGCGACCTGTCTGGAGTGTACTCCACTACCCTGCAACCCTGAATTTGATAAGCGTAAGAAGATGGATGTTTGGATGGATGGATGGATGGATATAAGAATGGAGCTAGATTAAGCAATGCGTTATCCCAAAAGTTGGGAAATTACTGAAATGATTAACATTAATTAGTGAAATTGTTAGATAGTAAGATAAAACACCTGCCAATTAGTGCGATGTAACAGACTAAAATACGAGAATTTCTTTTACCTGGGATTGGCTGTTTTCTACTGTTGTTACCACTACTCATGGTGGGTTTATACTTCAAGTGTTAGATCTGTGTTGTGGGCATGTCATAACCACAAACCCTTGTGAAACCACATGCCATAACCTACGCTGTAACCTGATGTGAACTTCCCTAGAAATCTAACTACACATCACGTCAGTACAGTCCACAATGGCTGTTGGCCCATTCAGTACCAACATCTCCTCCTTTGTGGGTCTAGCTACTTTTTCTTTGTCTATTTTTCAAATTGAATAGCACCGCCAACTAGTGTTTTAGTGGTAAAATTCACTGCAAAAGTATAGATAAAGCTTTTGTCAGCACGCCTGTCATTTAAAGCAACCATGCCACTAACTTTAAGCATTAGCATCATCCACATGTCTAGTTATAAAAGAAAATAAATAGTAATTATCCCTCATACAATCTTTATGAAGGGGGAAATTAACTAAATAATTCCCCCTTTCCTCACATTGCCATTAGAGGTTGCCGTTTCGTTGGATGCAGGTGATGGACAAAAAATACAGCATGCAAAGGAAAAAGAAGTTGTTTGCGTACTAAAATTTGGAGACTGTTCCCCTCAGCAATTCAAGAGTGTCCGTCTTTTAAAGAAGTGTCCAAAAATCCTTTGTACAGAAATGTTTGCCAAATGAGGACATTGTACTTTGAAATGTTGCACCCTGTACTTTAGAAATTTAATGGTGCAGGCAACCTCTTTTTCTTTTTTTTTTTTTTTTTTCCATATTTT
>VUQH01018651.1:0-44823 GCA_015106775.1 Etroplus canarensis | reverse complement strand
CTGTTAACATAGGGCTTCCTTTTGGCACAGTACAGTTTTAACTGGCATTTGTGGATGTAACTACGTATTGTGGTACTTGACAAAGGTTTGCCAAAGTAGTCCTGAGCCCATGTGGTGATATCGCTTATAGATGAATGACGATTCTTGATGCAGTGCCGCCTGAGGGATCGGAGATCACGGTTGTTCAGCTTAGGCTTGCGCCCTTGTCCTTTACGCACTGAAATTCCTCCAGATTCCTTGAATCTTTTAATTATGTTATGCACTGTTGAAGGTGAAATATCCAAATCTCTTCCTATCTTTCTTTGAGGAACATTGTTTTTAAACATTTCAATAATTTTCTCACGCATTTGTTGGCAAACTGGCGATCCTCGGCCCACCTTTGCTCCTAAAGGACTAGACCTTTCTTGGATGCTGCTTTTGTACCAAATCATAATTACAATCACCTGTTGACATCACCTGTTTCAAATCACATCATTATTTAACCAATTTACCTGATTACTAGCCCTAAACTGCTCCTGTCCTGACCTTTTTTGGAATGTGTTGCAGGTCTGAATGACAGGAAACGATGTATATTTACAAATGAAATGAAGTTGACCAGACAAAACATGAAATATTTTGTGTTCATATTGTCTGCAATGAAATACAAGTCAAAGTAAATTTAGAAATCACTACTTTCTTTTTTTATTTGCGTTTTCCATACTGTCCCAACTTTTTCTGATTTGGGGTTGTATAAAAATAAAGGTTTCTGTCTTCAGAAATTATGAGTAACAAGTGACAAGTAATAAGTAACAAGTGGCTATGTGTCCTTAGCCACTATCAGAATATGATCTTAACCATATTATAGCAATACTGTACAATAAAAAATTTTAAATTCGCAATAAAATTTAAATTTAATTATACTCTCAATACAACAAGCTACCACATGACAGGAATGATCACTTTCACAAGTAATAAGAGTCAGGTGTCTTACATCAGATTCGGAGCTGTCCAGCTCTGCCAGCGTGGGCGCTTTGAGCAGCCTCTTTCTCTGGCTAAGCGGCTGCACTCCACCTTGATTTGGTGCCATCGTGCCACTGGACAGAGAATGGGTGCTGCCAGTCAACTTCTTTCGTGCGTCAGGAGTGTCTGTTGGTCAAAAATGGTCAGTTAGGAGGAGATGATATGGTTTCTGAGATACTGCACAGAGTCACAAACACTCTTGTAGAAACATAAACCCTAATCAGCACAAATTCTCCTTTAATGGCTATTTATCACTTTCATCTTTATTTTATAACATGACACCACAGAGGCGCAATTGAGGAACAGAAACCCCAACCATCTGCTATTGTGACGGATTTTCTTCTCAATCATTTCAACTTGTAATCCTACTTTGTCACACAGACTCCAGAGTTACCACAACACACTCCTTTCTGTGTGCTTTACCTGAGCTGCGGAACAAGTCCTGAGGAGTGCTGATGCTTTTCCCTGCACCTGCAGATGAATTAAGGGAATATAACCTTCAGTCGGAGCAACATGTTAATGAATACCAGACTAGTACCACAGGGAGGACTTGACAACTACAAGCATCTGTCAGAGCAGAGGCCTGTACAGCGAAGCAGCATTTGAGGCTTAGAAAGGTAACTTTAGGTTTAATCTGGGGGTTGTACAAGAAGATTTGTAAGTCTACTGTTACTGTCTAGTTTGAATTGTGTTTACTCTTTAGTTGCTCCCAAGACCCTATAACATTACCAGGGTCACAGCTGGAAGAATAAAGCTAGGAGACTCTTACAGAATAGAAGTATGTAAAACATTAATTCAGCAGTTCTCAAACTGTGAGTTATGAAGAGTGACGAAGAGGCTGAATGAATAAGGCTTACAATTTACCTATATAATACTAATATTTAACTTCTGTCCTTTTTTAAATTGTTAATCCTTAACTTAAAAAAAATGCACAAGCGTACAGGTCGGAGCTACTGCAAGCTTTTTTTGTCTTTTGAATTTTGAGAACCACTGCATTAAAAATACTTGGTCAGATTTACAATCGGTAAGCCTTATTAACTTACACATTCACATAGTTGGCAAATTTTTGCTTGCTTTCCTTTCTTCCGTGTTGCTTTAGACATGGAATATAGTTTTAATTTTCATAAATATTCGGATCATATACAGCTCTTCACATGAGAAACATGCAGCTCTAGACTTGCTCGTGCTTGGGACTGGTGATCTGATGCCAACACCGCTCCTTTTATATTAAAGCACTTACAGCCAGAAACAGAAAACCTGGCTTGACTTGGCGACTTGACAACCACTGTCTTGATTCTGATTTGCATGTTTGCAGTTGTTAGACTTAGAAAGGCCAGATACTCTGTGCATATTCAACTTGCTTCTTAGTACAGGCCTCAGGTGTGAATTAACTGGATGCTGTGGAATAGTGGAGTGTATGCAAGCTTAAATATATTGTGCATAGCTAGAAAGCACAGAGGGAGAGGAATGTGAAGGGAAGTGCCAGGGAAGCAGGGAAAAACGATGAGTGCAGCCACAGCGCAAAATGTTATTCTCGTACATTGCTTTGGATCAGGGTCACCCTGTTAAATTTAACGCCACATTCAAACCCTCATTTACCATTCAACTATTTATCTAAGGGATGTGCTGCTGGCAGCAGAGTTATGTAATTTTTCACATTCCAAAGTGAGAGAGGATTAGGATGACCAGCAGGGCAGACTGGCTGCAGAGATGGAGTGATACTTCGTAATCTCACATTACTGGCAATGACCATCTCTTAACAGCCATACCACAGATAGCCTGTGTGATTTGCATCTATATCTGGGGCATCACCATTCATACTTTCTCTAAAATACAGTCACGTGTACTACTTTCAATGTTTTGTTTTGGGTTTTTTTACATATCAAGACGTCATTAAAAAAAATCATTTGGTCGTTAGCAGGTCTTAAATTTAGGTAAATACCACCTCAGCCAAACACCATCACATATTACTGTCAATATTATTTAAACTCATCCAAAAATGCAGAAGCAGCATGTGGAAAACCTAAGTAGAACCTCACTGTTTCCACAGGAATTAAGAGGGTAAGCAGCAGCCAGGTGTTGCTAATCAAATCAGCAATGATCTTAGTCAATTGTTGCTGCTCATTAAGGCCATTTCTATTTTCAAAAAACTGGAATTTCATTATTCTACAGTGGAAGACATTCAAGACTGCTGCAAAACTTCCCAGGAGTGAACTTGCCAGCAAATTTACCCCAAGGTCAGGTCCTGCAATAGTCAGAAGCTGCAAAAACCCAAGGGCTACATCTCAGACTCCTCAGGCCTCTGTTAGCATGTTAAAGTTCATAACAGTGAAGAAGAAGGCACTTTTGATTACTCATCCCCCAATAAGAAAAAGACTGAAAAAGACTCAACAAGTATGACTTGTTTAGAAGAGCTGCTAGGAGAAAGCCTCTTCTCTCTAAAAAGAACATGGCAGTACAGGTTAGGTTTGCAAATTTGCACCTGACTTCTGGAACAATGTCCTTTGGACACACGAGACCAAAGTGGCAATGTTTGGCCATGATGGACAGAGCCACATTTGGTGAAAACACAAAAAATCTCATTCCAACTGTCAAGCATGGTGGCGGAGGGGTGAGGATTTGGGCTCGTTTTGGAGCTCAGGGCCTGAGTATCTTGCAGTCACTGAGTTAACCAGGAACTCCTCTGTATACCAAAGTATTCTAGTGTCAAATGTGAGGCCATCTGTCATGTAACAGTAAAACGATCCCAAGAAAAGCAATAAATCTACAACAGAATGGCTTTAAAAAAGTGTTGCAGTAGCCCAAAATTCAGAACTCAAACCAACTGAAATGCTGTGGTGGGACCTCCAGAGAGCTGTGCATGAATGAATGCCTGCAAACCTCAATGAAATGAAGCAATGTTGTACAGAAGAGTGGGACACAATTCCTCCACAACAATGTGAGAAACTGATAAATTCATAGAGAAAAAGAATACCTCAAGATATTGCTGCTAAAGGTGGTTGTACAAACTACTGAATCATGGGGTGCACTTAGTTTTTCCACAGCTGGCTTTTCTATTTTGCCTCGATTTTTCTTAAAGACACAGTGGAGTCTGTTGGATTTTGTGTTACACCTGAGGTTGGATTTAAATCATTTTAGACCCACACAGGACCAGATGGCTTTTTATTGTGTGCTGATGCATAAAGCCATAGAACTGGAAGAGGGTGTACTTTTTTTTTTTTAACTTAACTACATATACATCTGTCTCTCTGGATTTTGTGTGTTTATTTACCAACAGGCTGCCCATGGAATCTCTTCAACCACGGAAAATCAAGCCAATACCAACATTAAATTTTCATGCAGGTTTACATTGCACTGTGCTGCCCCATCTTTTCCTCAAGTACAGAAGGTGTCCTTATAACAGCAACCAGTTCATACATACACTTGTACAACACAAGCATGAAATGAAAAAATAAGGTGTGTGTTTAAATCAGGGACAAGCAGGCGCTAGTCCTAAAAATAGCCTAGAATAAAACACAGGGCACAACAATAGGAACATGACAGGTGACATGAACTTTACCTGATGAATCAAAACTGTAAGACATGCTAAGAGGTCGCATGACTGACAGATTTGCCCATGTTTGTAAAAAAAAAAAAAAAATCGAAGCAAATAGGAGAAAAAGAAAAAGTTAAAATGGATGATGGAGTCAGTGAATCACCCATGTTTTTAAAACATTCTCATTAAAATAAACCACACTAAACAGCTCTATAATCTCCAATTTTCATAAACAGTTTGAGAACTACACAATCCGAAGCCACTAACAAAAGGAGCCCTTTGTGAACTTCATAGAACACTGGATGGTAAAGAATGAATGTGTTTTATCAACTGATAACTTTTAATAATTTGAAACTATGTCCACTTGACCGTTATGAACATTAAATACCAAAAATGATTAGTATCGCCGATGCACTGCTCACTTCATAAGGCATTGGCAACATTTCATACTGGAATTTAATAAACAGTAATGTCACTTAAGTTCAAAGCAGAGAATTGGACATTTCTGAGTAACTGCAGTAGCAGCTACTTCAGCAGCAGCAACTGAAAGCTCTCATCTGCAGTCAGCACAATGCTTATCTAAACACTGACACTTCTGATAAAATGAACGAATCAATGAAGGGAGCAGGCTGCTAGAGTAATAGTGATGGATGCTGTTAGAAGTGATTAATTCATGGATAATGTTTTTTTGGCCTGAGTGGATGGGTTAGGCTCAAAGAGCGCTGCCATGCAGAAAGTTGAGACTCATGCTCGCCCAGAGGAGATTTCTTCATGAAACCAATACATGTGTGAGTTAGCGTTAGCATCTATTTGCATATATACATCAGGTTAAAAATATAATGATTTCTGTGTGTGTGCTCATGTTTGTCAGTTTCTCACCCAGACGGTTTCTGCGGATCATGTCTGGTGAAACTGGTCTGAGCTTCCTTTCAGCTTTAATATCTTCCAACAGTCGCTCATGAAGGCTCCGGGGACGTGGAGGGTGGGGTTTGAGTTTGCGAGCAGAGACCTGTCATAACAACACAAGTTAAGTACTTGATTACAAAGTTTTTCCTCATACTTCTGCTCTGGAAAAAGTTATGAATAAGTCACCCAGCTATTCTCTTAGTCAAATTTAAACATTCAGCTAAAAATATCATTATGCAATGACGGACGTGTACGTGTCATTATTTGTCTCATGATTCACACTCAGTCATCTGGCATCTACAGTACCGTGTATGGCAGGGTAGTGGTATAACAAGTGAACACCAAATACTGATGTCACTGACTCAAGATTTTTCACAGCCGTGCTGAATATAGAAGCCAATTATCGCATCACCGCCTAAATAAAATTTTACTGTGCTGGAAATACAGTATATGAGATATACTGAATACAGTGTAGATTAAAACTGTAAGGTCACAGCATAATGAAGGAAAAATAGACAGATATATAACCTATGATCCTACAATATGCAATAACCACAGAGGGCTGGAGCTGGCAAACTTTTTTTAGAAAATGAAGAAAAGGATAAATCATTAAACTAATGTTATTAAATTAAATTAAATCCTTATTTTCCCAAACACAGATTTTTTTTTACTTCATCATGTAAAGGGCTGTTATTTAGAGTGTGTCATGGGGTTTACTTTGTGAACAGTGGTTGACGCCAGACACAGCAAAGGTACTAGAGAACTGAGACACTTGGCTAATCAAGCAAAATTTGTATGGTCAGTAAGGATTATACTCTTAAATTAATTAATACCAAAATTTATCTTAAATATGTTTTATTGTCTGATGGTATTTTTTCATGCATTTTTTTTCTTAAATGTTGGTAGTTTTTATTCTTCCATGATAATTACGGCCATTATATTTTTTATGACTCACAGGGTTGAGGGGAGGTCGTGACCTAATGAATTCAAGTATGATTTCATGTGCACTCTTCTTTAACCTGGGAGGGATGTCTCCATTGACCTGGAATGAGATTGTTAAATTTGATCTGTAAAAATGAAGACTGAACAGCATGTTACTTCTTAGCTTTGATCTATACACAGAGAAAACGGTAAAGTAAAAAAACAATTTCATGTTGACCCTCACCATGACTTTTCGCAGTTTGTAACGTTTGGAGCGGATGTCATCCATCAGCATTTCATAGGGTGTGAGCTGGTACTCTATGGGTAGTGGGTTGTACTGGCGTTCCTGGACCTTCTTCAGCTTCACACCATTTCTTAGGTCTCTCATCACCTGCACCCAGAACCGGGCCTAGTTGAAATGAAAGCGACACGACTGTAGCAGTAATGCAAAATGTAATATGCATACAGTATTTGTGTACTTACAACATATTAAAGTGGTACTTAATCTAATAAGTAGATATTTTTTCTTACCCAATCTGCATTTTGCAGCTCATTGAGGTCTTTAACAGGCTCCTCCCGAGTCTCACCTTCCATCTTCCGAAGGTTCTAGCCAATAAAAGTAATTGGAATACCATGGAATGGGAAAGGAAAACCAGAATATCAGTGGCACAGAAGCTCATCTGGCTCCATCACAATTCGCAGGTTATTGTAATGTGTAAAGTAGAGAAGGAAACTGACAAGTCGTCTCGTCATTGGTTGTCTATATGTCACAAACTAATTAAATTAAAATCCACTGAGAGTTCAAGAAGGCCCACAAACAGCCATATCAAAAGGACAACAGCCCCAGTTTTTGATTGGTTCTAACCTAGCTCAAGACATTGTTAGGCCATTAATAAACCTAATGATAGGGGGGCACTCACAAACACTCATTTTATGAACATAACAATCTGATTCTTGTAGCAATTCTTGTAAAAATGCCCATAAAAACATCAAATGTAACCTTGAGCACAGTTTGAATGATGTCCCATTAGGTGATCATTGTGTGCAAGTTTCATTAAAATCTGAGCAATCCTCTAGGAAGAGTATCAATTTTGAACAGATGGACATTAATATGGATAGACAGACAGACAATATACACCTTGCCATGGCATTATCTCATTCATCCTTCAACTGGATGAGCTAAAAAAAAAAATGATAGAAAATTTGCAAAGTCATGATATTCAATATGTGCACAGCTCCATTACAGGCTAAAATTAGGTTGAAGTCCCAGGCACTTTTCCCATATTGTCACAGCTGGCTGATTTAATTAATCGATAGATGCTGATTCACATGATCACACTCGTGTTTTATTCTGTAATCAACAGTCTGCCAGAGGAAACAAAATGCCAATAGGCAACTAATGACTGCCATTAACATGTGCCTGATGAAGCCTTGATACACTAAAATTTCTGGGGAACTATTTTGAGTATGACAAGAGTTTATGAGTCACTCAATGCCAGAGTTTTAGATCAAAGAAAGAAGTCCCTGAAGGTTCTCTGTTGGTACTGAAGCTGCTAGTCTTCATCTTTCTATCCACATCCACAATCATTTAACCGATGAAGATTTTTTTTCCTTCTGTTTCAACTTTTCTCTCATTTCCAAATACATGAATGCTGAGTATTCCTGTTTTGAACCAGGACACTATTTATCAGAGTTCTTTCTAGACAGGCTGAAAAGTCAGAGGATTCCAAGAGAAGAAGCTGGTTGATTAAATAAATAATTTAAAAAAAAGACAAAACTGACAGAGAAACTGAAAGAAAAACTAATCAACTCCGCCAACAGCATGTGTGATGTGTTTGGTACTGTGTATGGTACCTAATTAACAATTATCCAGTGGCTTTCAGGGCTACAGCCAGTCCCATATAAGCTAGTGGTCTGATGCAGTCCTGTAAGCTCCTTAAATTTCTGTAATAAGGTTAAACTTGATTCTATAAGCATATGTTACATAAGACTGTTAGCACGAATCATGCCTGCTGTAAAAGCTAGTGTTTACAGTACATACTGTACTGTAATGCCAGTGTTTATGCGGTATGGCCACATTCTCTTTAAACCTCAATTTAATTAAGCCAAACAAGCAGCTTAGTAAGGGAGAAAGAGTTTCATTTGATATCTATTTTGAATGATCTATAAATGTTGTTATTGGGCACCTGGCCTCACCATTGTTAGATGAAAATTTGAAGTAAACCTTTTATTCTCGTCCTCACACATACGCGCGCATGCCACACACTGTTACAATAGTGGATGTTCATATTAAAAATTGAGTGAATGTACAAGTAATACCGGTGAGACTAAAGCTCAGACTTTATTCTGCACTAAATTGTCTGTTTCAAAAAGTTTCTTCTACATTTGTCTCTGTAGGAGTGGAAGAGGGGGAAATTTTATAACCCGATCTCTACACAGAAACCCAATTTGTCCTATACATCCAGTCAATGGTATAACGACAGGAAGTACAGGAATCCTTTTCTTGGTGGTGTTGGATTACTGAACTATTGTTACCTGTCATCGGTATATTATGTTCACTTTGATATCAGTGTTGTAAAGAAATATACACCATATATTTTTGCTTTTTACTTCCATCTGATTGTTTTCTATTGCAACTCTTCTCTCTTTGTGTGTGTGAGGTTTTTTTTCTTAAATGCATCAATTTACAAAGAAAAGGCTTAAATTTAGGCCACACTTTGTATTGTTAACTGGTACATATCTTTAGACATACATATTAATAAAAATATCTTTAATGTGACTATTACAGTACCACTAAAATAATAATGCATTTTAAATAGTTTTTTACAGTTACTTTATGCAACTAATGCAAGTTAAAAAATAAAAAACTTCTGCAAGCAAATTTATGTACAGCCAGTGTATACATCAACTATTATTGTGCCTGTATGACATTTATTGTGAAAGGAAGGAACAAGAAGAATCTTTTTAATCCCTTTTTGCACATGCTTAAAACAAATAAGGTTTCCCTGTATAGTATTGATAGGGTTATCCCTTATCTTTGGCTCTATGTGTGAGTACAGAAGCATCACCTACTGCTCAAACCTTCTGTTTGTGAGGAGTAGCCAATCAGAAGAAAGCTGTCCTAAAGGAGCTAAAACAGCTTTTTTCAGACAGTGGTAAACTGAAGGGCAGACATAAGATAAATATAAACGGTGAATGACGCAAAACTACTCCAGTAGAGTTCAAGATTAAAAATATAGGCCAAATATGTCCACTTTAAAGTCAGGTATATTTGCTTAAAGGCTGTACACCGATCTGTAATATCTTGACTGGCTTAAGCTGCTTATTATATGATTCAATTGCTTGTGTTTTTAGTGTATGATTATTACTTATAAAGAATACATTTAAGCACATAACACTTGCCTAAACAGCCCAAGAGGGTATTCTACCTTAATATGTCTCAGCTACTCCATCACCATCATCTCACAACATCCCACTTGTTCCTGTTAGCTTGTAGGCAGACACATGGATCAGGGTGCCAGGTCACGTCCATTCAGAATTAAGTTATGCCAAGTAGTTGAGCTCATTGCTGGTCTAAAAAGAGGGCCAGCCAGGGACACCCACTGTCTCAATCAATCTGTACTATAGTCACTTTGTAGACTGTTTTGTTGCTTCCGGGCACCACTCTGGTATTTTCTTTTCCCTGAAATACATCTGTTGAGCAAACAGATCCTAATTCAACCAGTGTAACTGTGCACAGTAAACCCAGTTCAGCACTTTCTCACAGGCTCTTATCTGTTCTGTGCATCTGCTGTCCTTGGCACTTTCAGACTTATATTTTGACAGGTTTGATGTGGCGGCGGGTCAAATCTTGAGTATGTTTCTTGGACAAGATAAACCAACTTTGGGAACGTAGAGAGAAACATAAAAAAATAATCATTTAAGTAAGTGCAAAAATAGGCCAGACTTCTCCACACTTGATTAAGCAATACATCACAAATGTCAGATGTCAAAAGTTCATACCTCCTTGGCACTCTTGATCTTCTCTAAGAAAGTTCGTAGTTCCCTGCTCTCAGCATAAAGAGCCCGGCATACAGCCTGGTAATGATTGGGGGCATCTGATGGGCTGGGCAGGTGGGAAGAACATAGCTGTAGAGCCAAAAAAAAAGTCATTTCTATATAAGAAACATTAAATAAATACAGTCATCATTCATGTATAACTGGTGTTTTTATTGATAACTTATGTAGTTAAAATCAGGATATCTTGAATTATTCACTGACAGAAAAACAAATGTCTATGCAAAATCTCATGCCATGATAGTTGTTGAGATGATTCAATCTGGACCGAAGTGGACACTGCCCTTGTCAAAGCAGTGCTGGTGGCGTGGTCAAAAACATGAAACTGCATGAAGTCAGAAATAACAATGAACCTGCTTGACAAGGTGGAGCAACCATTCCTGAGAATCACTGGCTAAGCAACATTTAAAGCCCTGACCGGTGTGGTATTCAAGCATGATTGTTATGATAATAAAAGCTGCCTGCCAGAGTTATGTATGCACTGTCAAATTATCACCAAAGAAACAAAAGGGAACTAGACGAATGACATGTTTTCATATTCAGCTAATGGGCTTGGCTAGCTAAAAGAATGTCTGACTCAGCAAATGATGTGTCTTCATTTTCAGCTGATGGGAAAATCATCAGGTGACTGATACCTGAGAAGTGAGAGTAAAGACATACGGAATGTGTTGTTTCCATTGTTTCTACCAAAAACAGTTACCTGTGGAAAATGCAAAGCTTATTAACACGAAAGAATAAAAGAAAACTGCAGATTACTGTCACAATTTTGGAGATCAATTCGGAGATCTGGTGTTAAATTGGTGACTTAATTTGTTTAAAATCATTTGAGTATTTGATGAGCCACGATTGAGATGAAAATGGATGGGCTACAATCTAAACCCCTAATTGTCAGTTTTGGTAACAGGATAATAGCTCACACAGCCTCAGTTCACTAAACCATTTCAGCACTTTTAACCTCGAACTATTCCTGTCAAATTTCAATGCCAACTAGCAAGTCCTGTCATCTTGTGACAACTTCACATCTCACTGAATCTTGACTGACCTGATGTACCTCTGTTTGACAGAACAGAAGTGCAAAAGCCTGGATGCAGACAGATATGGCCACAGCATTCTAATCCAGCCATGTCATACCAATATATTGCACTTTACACTCAAACAGAATGGAAACGGGCAGAAAACACACCTGACATTTGTGGACCAAGTGATCAGACTAATGAATCTTTATGGTGTAAACACTGCAGTTGATAATTAACATAGTTAGGGGAGTCTGTGTTTTCAACAGACATAATGTACTAAAGTAATGTGGCTAACAAACTAAGCTCTCATTTCAAACCAAACACAAACATTATTATAACTCACAATTAATGCTATATGCACGAGTTTGCATGGAAGAAATTTGCATTGCACTGTTTCCATGTTCATCTCATATTGTTCACTTGCAACAATCACTTGCCATTAAACAAGTGTGCCTCTTTAACCTGCTTTGGAGGCAAATCGTCTGCTGTTATACAACCTACCAGGATGAGGTCTCGATAGCTCTGGATGCTGCTGACTGTACTGTTGGAGGTAGCAGACACAATTTCCTCTTCTTCCTCGCACTCATCCTCTTCTTCGGTTGCCTCATAGCCCTCATCAGGACAGGGGTCACTCTCCTTTTCCTCAGTGTTGGTCATCATGTCGATGAGGCGCTCCAGTGGTGGGCTGAGCTCACGCTCTTCATTCTCTTTGAGGCCATAATCCAGAGCTTTGTAGATCATGACACCCAGCGAGTCAATAACCTGCAGGGAGGATGTTGTGGGTTATTACTGAGTACAGGAGAGTGAACAAATTTTACAGGATTTGGTGCTTCAACTGATTTTCTACAGAGGAAAAAAAATGTAGAATTGTTTCTTATTTTTGTAGCAGTACCTATTCAGAGCCTTGAATCACTGCTAAATTCTGATTGGGACTGATGCATTCACACATATCCACAGAAAAACCTGAGATACGTTTTTAGTTATAGCAACGAGCAGCAACTCTACAACCTACATTTACAATCTCATCTCCTTAACTGGAACACCTGACACTAAGTAGCCTTTGGAGAAGTGTTTAGTACAAAGGTTGACTTACTTTTTGTAGCTTGTACTTGTACTAGAGTGTTAAAGACATGAACAGTTAAGATTGTGCTGTCCATAGTTATGGCTAAAAGCATTTGTACACATGAAGATAGATGATGCCAGAAGGATCAGATCTGGACTTTGCCCTCTGATGTCACCTTTTCCCATAAGTAGCATGCAACAGGAGAGCATACAAGTCAGAAGTAATAATATAAAAGAATAATAATATTCTTTATGACAGAACATCCAGGAGGCAGAAACCATGACACTCAGCATGACTTCTGTGGATAAAAACCTGCCTTAATTGCACATGGGCTCATTCACAAAACCCTTTTCAGGGAGTATAAATCTTCCCTCAGACTGTTGGTGTTTCTACTGCAGCGAAGACTAAGATTATTCAAACTGACTGATAAAAGTTGCTTTACAAATGGGACTTTATACAAATGTTATGACCATGCTGCACTTTCCTGTCATGGAAAACAGCCTGTTGTACAGCTGAACTGGCTGGTTGAAGACAGTTTAATGTCCAATACAACTGGTGGTTTACATTTGCACATACAACTCCACTGGGTAAGGTGTAGAGAAGTTCAGGAATGCAGTGCATGTGTGACAACAAACAACAAATAAAATAATAAATAAGGCAACATTTTGTGAGTAATCACCAGGCCCAAATGGAATTTGCATAGTTTCATTCATAGTTTTTTGTGGTGATCCAGGGGGATGAGATATCAGTGAAATTCTGAAGTGTTTTTTGCTTGTTACATCAACGTTAGTAAAAAATATAATTGTTTTCTGAGCTAATATGATGATTTCTTTAAAATAAATTTAAAACAAGAAATGGCAAACATTTGCCTAGCAACACGTGCCTCTTCAAATTCTGCTGAAAATGCACAGAAAATCTGCTGGCACAGATATTTATCACTTTAGTCATTTCACAACCCTTTTTCCTACTGTATTTTATGTCTCAAATCCTTAGTGTCATTTTATAGAGGGCAAATTCATTAACGTTCAGGTATACAAGCACCGCTGCAGCCCACCACTTGAGCTGAAGCCTGGGGTCCTTGCTGCAGTGGCCTGGGTTCGAGTCCACCCCAGACCATTTCCTGTGCATCAACCCCCACAATGTACTCACACACTGCCCTGTCAAAGTATAGGCCAAAAAGGGGATACATCTTCACTGTATTGGTCCAAACCTGTGGCTTTGGTTGACTTTAGCTGGAGCGGTAAAGACCTGCTATGATGTATGCTTTGGAGACTGTGACACTGACAAAAAGACAGAAGGTGGAGCTGGAGGTGGCAGTGTTAAAGACGCTGAGCTTTTCACTGGGAGTGACCAGGAGGGACAGGATTAGAAATCTGTCAGAGGGACAGCTCAGGTTGAGTAATTAGGAGGCAAGGCTGAGATGGTTTGAACATGTGCAGGAGGGATAGGAGATATATTGCACAAAGGATGTGGGAGATGGAGCTACCAGTCATGAGAAGAAAAGGAACACCACAGAGGGGGTTCATGGATATAATGAAGGTGGACATGAAGAGGGTTGGTGTGAGGGAAGAGCATGCAAGGGACAGAGTGAGATAGAGGCAGAGGAGCCACTGAAGCAACCCTTAACGGTAACAGCTAAAAAGAATAAGGTGAAGAAAAGTGTTTTCTGTCTGCTGACATTTGTTTATTTGTGGTTACCTATGCCAGCATTAGGTTCTTTCCAACTGACAGTCCATTTCTCTCCCCATGCCACTCTATAATTAAAAGCACACCAGCACTTCCTCATGGAACAGGCCCAATTTCATCATGCCCCATCTTGGCTAGACATACAACCGTATCTACTACAAACCCAGTTCACCTGAACAGAAGACAGTTCATGTCCTCAAACCAAATGTGAAACAAGGCCACAGTGTTCCCCAAACAGGAAAAAAGTAAATAATCGTGGAATGATTTCATCACTGGCTCTTCATTAACAAGCAGGGCATGATCCATCTTTTTTGAATCATATTTAAAATCATGTTTCAAACAACCACCAGAACACACAAAGCTGCTCTTTCACTGCAACATCCACAGTTCACTAATCTAACCCTTAGTCTCATGTCAACAAGTGCCAGAGGTAAGAGGAGCTAAAAATTATAATGGGACAGTTGGCCTGAAACAACCTCATAAACCATCGGATATCTGCAAGACCAGCCCAAATGATTTAATCAGAGTGCAGTGAGGAACAAGACATTTTAACAAATTTTGCACAAAACCAAAACATCAACACAGTAGCTCATCTGCCTCAAGATCCATTACAAATCACAGGTTATTGTAATGTGTGAATTACAGAAAGAAAGTGATAAGTTTTCTTGTCACTGGTTGGCTGTATAGAACAAATAATTAGAATTAAAATCCAGCGAAAAAGAGGCTCAATCCATCATACTGAAGACAACTTAATCTGGCTCACCACCAAATGAAAGTGTTTGAGTTTAGTTGTAACCATAGAAACATAAAAATATGGAAACACATCAGCATGTCATAGCATTGACCATATTACTGATGTTAGCAAAATAGTGGTCACGCCTTTCTAATGCGGAAGATAAACAAGACCACTCCCTCCATAATAATGGCCTGTAAGCTCAAGATCATAATCATAATCTAACAGTACAGACAACTATGACCTGGACATTGGGCACAATTCGGGCGAAGATCTATTAGGTGATCATTGTGTACAAGTTTTATTAACATCTGACCAATACTCTTGGAGTAACAATTTTTGTTAATTGTGGATGGACAGCTCACAGTGGCATTAGCTCAGTCCTTTGAGACAATTAAAATTCTGCACTTTATGTGGACTGTTATTTGAGTAAAATTTTAACTCAGTTTACTCACAATTAACTCAAAAAACTTAATATGCTAGAAAAGGCATTAGTTTCTTTCGGATGAGCTCTAACACTTCAACATTTCTTATTACAATTCATTGCTCAACTTCTTTCGGTGCTTAGACTGTACTGTAACTGACATTTAAATTCAATTTCAAAAGAAAAATTGCAAGCACACAGAGTCCTCAGTTTTTTATTGACATTTATAGTAAATTTTACTTTTATGTTTATATTGTTTACCATGCTTATCTATAAGCTATTTAGTAATTGCTCTGGCTCCTTACTATACTGCATGTTCCATTTTCACATGTATACTGTTGAAAAAGGGTGGTGTCCCAAACAAAGCATAGTATTACAGGGAGTAAAGCTGGTTGGATGGGCATGGCTAGAAATGCTTTGGTTTGTTGCCAAGAACAGCACTGCACCTGTCTTTGGAGTCTGGGAGTGTTCTCTACGGAAGCGTGGTAACTGAGCATGTCTGGGTTCATTAACCCTAAGCTTCATTAGGATGTGTCTTTCAGATTGTTATGGACTGATTGCTAAAAATGTAAGAAAGCTTTCACAGGAAACATGCAACTCCAGACTTTTAGCTTTTACAATCCTAATCCAGAGACTGGGACACCGTGTAAAATATAAATGAAAACACAATGCAATGATTTCAAAATCTCAAACCAAGATTTGATTCACAAACGAACATGTAAAACATACCAAATGTTGAAAGTGAGACATTCTACTATATCATGTAAAATACTAGTTTATCTTGACTTTGATGGCAGCAACGCGTTTTAAAAAAAGTTGGAACAGGCCCATTTTTACCACTGTGTAGCATCCCCTCTTCTCCATAAATGTGTGGGAACTGAGACCAGCTGCTGGACCTTTGGGTGCAGAATGTTGTCCCATTTTTGTTTGATATACGATTCCAGATACTGACCAGTCCTAGTGCTTCTTTGCCGTATATTGCATTTTATGATGCACTAAATGCTTTCAGTTGGTGAAAGTTCTGGACTGCCAGCTGGCCAGTCCAGTACTTAAAACTCTTCTGCTGGAAAGCCATGCTGCTTTAGTAGCTTTAGGATGTGGATTAGCATCATCTTGCTGAAATATGCAAGGCTTTCACTGAAAAAGATATGATACCTGTACATACGCTTCTGCATTGATTGTGCCTTTCCAGATGTGCAAGTTGCCTGTACCA
Source organism: Etroplus canarensis (assembly GCA_015106775.1). Lineage (NCBI taxonomy): Eukaryota > Metazoa > Chordata > Actinopteri > Cichliformes > Cichlidae > Etroplus > Etroplus canarensis. Next base: position 28,271 of record VUQH01018651.1, on the reverse strand, counting down.
TTGGCACTAATGCACCCCCATACCATCAGACATCCAGGCTACTGAACTGAGATGCTTTAGTGTGAAGGATGTCACATCCATGATTTCCACAAAAAAAAAAAAATCCAATTTCAATTCATCTGACCACACAACAGCGTTCCTCTTAGCCTTTGTCCACTCTAAATGAGTTTTGGCCCAGAGAAGATTTCTGGATCATGTTCATATACAGTATGGCTTCTTTTCATGACAGAGCTTTAACCTGCCTTTGCGGATGGCAGGGTGATCTTTGTCCACAGAAAATTAGTTCTGGAAGAGTTCATACAGTGATTTCAATGACAGAATTATGCCCGTTTGTGATGCAGTGCTGCCTGAAAATTCGAAGATCTCAAGAATCCAATATTGGTGTTTGGCCATGTCCCTCATGTAAAGAGGTGTCTTCAAATTCTCTGAATCTACAGATGATAATATGCACTGTAGAAGATGGAATAATTTTATATTAGGGAAATTATTCTGAAATTGCTCCACAATTTGTAGATGCAGTTTCTCACAGACTGCTGAACCTCTAGAGAGACTACCTCTCTAAGGTGCTCTTTTTATACTCAGTCACATTACTGGCCTGTAGTCAATTAACTTAATCAGTTGCAACATGTTCTTACAGCCACTCTTTAGTACCACTTACTTTTCCAGCCTTTTGTTGCCCTGTCCCACTGTTTTTGAAACATGTTGCTGCCACCAAATTGAAGATGCGTTAGTATTTTTTACAAAATACTAAAAACATTCAGTTTCAAGATTTGATATATTTTCTATTCTCCAAATGGGTACACAAGCCCCTCTCACCATGGAGGGTTGCGGCACGAAGGGCATCTGGTGTAAAACCTCTGCTAAATTTTAAAAAATGCAGATCATTCTGCTGCGACGACCCCTTGGGGAGGATACAAAGGAGCAGCCAAAGGTACATTTTTCTATGCTTTCTTTTTGTGAATACAATCTTGGTTTATGGTATTTCCAAACCATTACATCTTTTTATTTACATTTAACAGTGTCCCAATTGGGGTTGTACCTTTATCCTCGTTTTCAGCTTTGTGGCAACATTGCCCTTATCTAGTATGTCATAAAAAGTATGCCTTTATTTTCTCATTAAGGTGTAGACAGTGCTCCACAGGTTAGCTTAAAAGTGATCCTTCTAGAATCTACAGCCTTGTCCAAAAAAAGAAGCAATAACACTGGTTAAGTCTTGGAACTCATATTAAAAATACATTACTGTAATGACATAAAAATTATATTATCTTCTTAAAAGGAATAAATTGCTCAAAATTGCCAGGTATATGTATTTTGTGTAATTAGAAATTATCATGGGTTTGTTTCTCATGTTTTTAGAAACATACAGGAACTGAATTTTGCTTGTTCCTCTATGAAACACCTAAATATTTAAAATAAATAAAAAAATAAAATCATCATTATGGAAGCAACAACAAATTCTCTGATTATCCTGCTTTTCCTTGGCAAAGACCGGCTTCATGATTTTATGCTGTTATCATTTCTCAACTATCTCTGTGTGAAGCTGATAATCCTGTTCCCAGGCTAAAACAAATATCCTATTCCTCAGTGTCTTATTATGTAACCTTATAATCCATCTGTAGGACAACATGCACTGTAGTGGGTGGAGAGACTAGGAAACACTGGAGTGACAGACAGCACAGGGGTCTCAATCATGAGCTACAGTGATGCTAAGGTTTATGCTGCACCACATTCAGTAAACTGTGCAGATGTGTGGAAAGCCCTCTTTTATCCATGTCCAGTCTTAGCAGTCACATTAGACTAAATTCTAGTTGAGGATCATTTGCTTTGCTGGCAGCAAAAAGCTACTGTTTAAATTCCATCTCCCATCTGACATGGAAGTGACTTGGAATGATTAACTGTCTAATGATTTAACAGTAGCTAGAACAGTAAAGCTGTTCTAGCTCATTATTTAAGTACAATCATCTGGTTTACGTTATCTATAAATTAAGCATTCAAAAACACAAATGAGAATACTTTGGACTAGTTTTACATTATAAAATCCAGACATATGCACCTGCTATGGCATACTGTTTGGAGACAGTTGCAGGGACAAAAAGACAGGAGACAGAGCTAGAGGTGGTTGAAATTTTCTCTGGGAGTGGAGATGACTAGAAATGAGTACATCAGAGAGACAGCTCAGGTGAGTGTTTGGACATGTGCAGAGGAGGGATAGTGGATATATTAGACAAAGGATGTGAAAGATGGCAGAAGGAAAAGAGGAAGACTGAAGAGAAGGTTCAGAGAAGGAAGGATGTAGTGAAGGAGGACATGCACAGGCTTAGTTTGACAGTGTGAAATTTGTGCCAAATCTGAAGAAATTCCCTAAAGTTGTTCTAGAAATACAAAGTACATGAGAATAAAATAGATGGTAAATGGTCTGGTACTTATATAACACGTTTCTACTCTAACTTAACATTCAAAGCGCTTTTCACTACAAGCTGCATTCACACACACACACAAAATCTTGTAGCGCTTCATTCTGTGCTTTTTAAGTGAACTGAACTATCACGCACACATTCACACGTCAATGAATGTATTGTGAGCAATTTGGGGTGTAGTGTCTTCGCCAAGAACAATGACAGACTGGAGCAGCCAGGTATTGAACCACCAACTTTCCAATTAGAAGATGACCTGCTCTGTCTCCTGGAGCCACTGCCACCTCCCACAGATACAGTCAACGCAAAAACATAACGTCTCCCACACCCACACCTGCTGCTGGTACAAAGGCACAGAAATAGGTGGAGGCTAGCAGCCCGTTTCCTCTGCAGTGTCATAAAGAATGAGACAAATAAAAGTTCAGACTCTAGTTGCAACTCTAGCACTCTGCAAGAGTCCACGAGAAAGGCACATCAATGATGGCAGTGCAAAAACAGCACAACGTGAAGAGTTGAAATACAGCATTTAACTTTGCTGCTGCTATTTGCAAGCTGACTCAGACAACAGTCTGCAACAGTGAAAACAGCAAGTGTCCATTTAAAATGAACTGTCTCTGACGGGCATTTTTTCATTTGATTCCACATGACGAATGATGTGTTTCATGCGAGGGCCGCAGCTCCACCAACTCGGTAGTATTTTATCAGATCAACAATGCTGCTCAGTTTCTTCTATTGAGCAATGACACATACAGAGGTCCCTTTCAGTTTAGGTCAGAGGGAATGAGGAAGATGTATCTTATCTTAAAAAACAGCCCAAGTGGAGGAAAGAACAGGAAGTAATAAAAAAAAAATCTCATTTAAATACTTGTAATTCAGAGGACTGGAGGCAGTGAGGCAAAGCAGAGGAGCGGCGAGAGGAAGGAGGAAAAAGAATGTCGGATAAACGTTTGTGAAAGTCAGCCAGGAAAACCACTGCTGGGGGTTTTGCTACGAAAAATTTCATCCCAGCTAACTAACTGAAACTAAGCTCTATCCAGAACAGCCAGGACATTACCATCAGTCAGGTATTAACAAGTAACACAGGACATCACCAACATTTTTAAATGCTTCTCAGGAAATGTAGTAGGTCGAGTGAATTTGGTGTCAAAGAGAAGAAAAAAAAGAAAACGTATCCCAGAATTTATTCAGCTTCAGATCTGTGAGAGGTTTACAAGTTTACTAACCCCAGAAAGTTCAGAACTAGTGAGAGCAGTTTATAAGCAGCCTCGTGAATGTAGATCACCAGTCCACTCGACATGCTTAGAAACAGCTTTTCTCACTGTTCACAGACAAATAATGGTACGAAGCTTCAGCATGACATCACTGCATTGGGAAAGAAGTGCGTCAAGCTTGTTTTTCAACAATTAGTGTTTTTATTATATTAGAGAATCGACTTTCCTGTGTCAGAAACATCAGAATCAGTGAAGCAATATGAAGAGAATGTTTCAGTCATAAATAACTTTTGCCTCCTGCATAAATGAATCTCCTCAAAGGTTTCATGTAAACTTTTCAGTCAAATTACCAGATCTATTTCACAAAAAGTGTAACACTACATTTTTGACTACAAAAACTGAAAAAAATAATTACAATGTTTTTTAAAAAAAATAAAAATCTTCAGCGGTGTTGCCTTTTCCCCCAAAATTAAGAGCAGTCTTTCCAGTTAATTACCAATTTCCATTTAAAATGGGTGTGTAAAACCAGCTGTTTGACATGAACACATATTTAGGGATATCTGTGTGAAGAGTTGCCTGGAAAAGTAATTCATTTGCAATATAACTAACCTTGGTTAGGTGATAGTTAAATAACTTACAGAGCCCATATTAGGAGTTTTTCTATTTCCTTAAGCAGGTCAAATGTTCCGCAGTTCATACTAAAGGAAGTCATTTTCCTTAACTGTCTGAAAAATACTCTTGGCAGTTCAGGCATTTCTTTGACTGCATGTCAGCATTTACATAATAAACCCTCAGACAGAGAATGCCTCACTATCCTCCTTAATTTCCTTGGTAGACTTAATACTGCTAATGCTAAAATGTCTCAGCCACAAGCAAAGCGCTCCGTATGTTCTGATGGTGGCCGCAAGAGCAAACACAAAAGTCTTCATGTACTCGTATCATTACAGGAAATGAAGGCAGAGCAGATTACTTTTATTTTAGAACACAATGTCCACAGAGTAATAGGAACATCCTTAGCAGTTACCTTACCAGTTAGCACATCTACTGTGGCTAATATTACCACTAGCTTTGCCCATACAGCTACAGGCTTGAACTGTGTCAAAATTTGAATGCTGAGACACAATCAGGAAACTTTAAGACTGGCTTGAAATCAATTTTAAAAAAAACAAAATAAGGGTGTCCATTACTGTGTTTTTAATGCCACTGTTTGTAATGATGGTACACTGGTTTTAAAAATAAATAAATGAAAAGGTCCTGATGCAACTGAATTTGGAAATAGTACCACCACTGCATGAAAATCTTGTGCCAGATTTTCTTCTTGTTCAGGGTCCATTTCTGACTCAACTGTGTACAGTGGAACTACAAGCTGACACCTCCTACAATATGAGGGTTTCTTCTTAAAAAAATATATTTTTGGTGAGGTTTGGCCTTCCCTGAGAGGGGAAAAAAAAAAATCACCAGGACAAGTTGGTTTTGTTTTGTTTATTCCAGGTGGGGACACGAGCCCCTCTCGCTATGGAGGGTTGCGTCAGGAAGGGCACCCAGCATAAAGCCTGTGCCAAATTAACCAGTGCAGATTAATCCGCTGTGGTGACCCTTTAGGGAGAATACAAGGGAGAAGCAGAAGGTACATTATTTAATGTGACCAGTTTTGACCCGGTAGGTGGCACTGTTTTCTGGGAGTGAAAATAAAAAAACTGCTATTTTTGTTAGGCCAGGTAACAGGTTCTTTAACTATATGTGGATCTTTTGAGCCTATGTGTTTACTCACCCCATAAAAGGAAAATTTTTAGCCAGGAAAAACCCTGGATATGTAACAAACTTTTTTTGTCACTTAACCAGTTGAGCAGACTAGGTTTTTCCAGGTACAGGGCCTTAAAGAGGCAGGAGCTCAAACTAGGCATCTGAAGGGTGAAAAACAGTGCTACAGCAATGTACAATATAAGAAAAACAATGTGTTTTATTAACATTAAAGCATGTAAACCTATTTCAGTGGACTCAAAGTGTGCAAGTGAACACACTATGGACTAATGTACAACAGAAATGTTTCCATCTTTTCCTGTTACTGCATGTTTTAATTGTAGCTGTTACAATTTTCCGCCACTGGGCCTTTAATAAATAACTTAAAGCTTTCAGCTAAACTGTATGGACAAATGATTCTAAAAAGAAGACTAGGTTCCAACATATTCTCAGCTGTATAAGCTGACAAGCAGTACAAGAGGAGTAACCATGATGGGGGAAGCATCAGTGAGTCAACGCTTACGCAGATGGGCAAAGAATGAGCTGTTTGTGTTGAAGAGCAGCAAACACACTCACATGAGACACATAAGAAGGAAAGAAGTCAGGCTTTCTTGCTGCTGAGTCCTGTAACCAATTTATACAAAATTTACAACCAAATTAATTATCAATTAGATCAGTTGTCCAGCTGAATTATGTGTCCAACAATGTCTAAAAACTGATGTTTCAGTCAACATTATCACAAGAAACTTAAGGTTCAATGTACAGGTGTGTAGTCTAGTTGTTTGATGAGTCTGTATATTTTTGTCCAAGTGGAAAGTGTTTTAAAATGGCTGCTGAGTAGTGGGAACTGCTTTTAGAGCAACTCCAATTAGCCTTAATCCAACCTGAATATCACTTTAGTTTCTTAATAAATTTTAGCCCACCTAATCCTAGCTTTCAGTGGCAAGTACAACATGCATACACCAAACTCAACACCTGCAAGCTAATGAGACAGCTTACACTGAATGGCACAAAACTAAAGGCACAATTTCAAGATCGCAATTGCAAGAAACAGAGCATTATATTCTTTAAAAACAAAGCATCATCATTTTGAAAAGGCCCAGCGTCAGAGATATGGAGTCATGAACAGAATAAAGGCTTCACAAAGTTGCTGAACTAAAAAAAACATGTTTTCAGCTGCAGCCAAACATATTTCCTCTAGCCAAAGCTCAAAGTGATGGAGCTGACTTTCATCAAACGGTCAGCTCTGACATTACATGTCATTTCCACATCAGAGAGAAATTCTCAGGAGGGCTTTCTGTTAGTTTGCAATGTGTAGATTTTTCATGACAGAAAGCCAGACTCTATCATACATGCAGACTAACATTTTACTATTCATTAAAATGAAATATGCCACACAAATATTAACTTGTTCAGACCTGTAAAATAATACAACTTGCACAAATAGGTGCAAGAACAAAATGAAAGATTCCTTATTTTGCTTTTAAAGCAGTATGCTGCAGCGAGAGTACTGACAGGGACTAGAAAGAGAGATCATATTTCCCTTATATTGGCTTCTCTTCATTGGCTCCCTGTTAAATCAAGAATTGAATTTAAAATCTGTCTACTCACTTACAAAGTCCATCCTATCTTAAAGACCTCATTGTACCATATTTTCCCATTAGAGCACTTTGCTCTCAGAGTGCAGGTCTACTTGTGGTTCCTAAAGTTTTTAAAAGTAGAATGGGAGGCAGAGCCTTCAGCTATCAGGCCCCTCTATATAAATAAAATTTAACTGAATTGTATGCATTTTGTTTGATTAAATGCACACACTGCCAGGAACTGTCAAATTCAGGTCTGTGTGACACGGGTCGTTGTGACTTGGCCATGTTGTAGTCTTTTCTGTAGAACTATAAACAGAAAATTATTTTTGCTCGTCTTACTGACAGGATGGCTGGACAACTTTTTTTTGGCGTCGCTAAGGTCATTATGTGGACCAAACTCTGTGAGAAGTCTTTGTATGGCTTCCAACAATTATATCCTTTCATTCATTTATTTTCTTATCCACTTATCCAATTCGGGTCACGGTGGGACTGGAGGCTATCCCAGCTGTCATGGGGTGAGAGGCAGGATACACTCTGGACAGGTTGCCAGTCCATCAGGGCTAACAAAGAGACAGACAACCATTCACACCTACAGCCAATTTAGAATCACATGCAGGCACAGAGAGAACAAACTCTAAAGAAACTCTAAACAGAAACGCCCCACCCTGCCAGTGGATTAGAGCTCAAGAGTTTCTTGCTGTGGCACCAACTACTACACCACTTTGCTGCCCACAATTATATCCACGAGAACTTTTTTTTTAATTAAATTAAAGCATATCAATAAACTATGTGTCTGGCCCTTGATGCAATTTTGCCATCAGTGAAATTACATTTGGCACCCTCTTCTAGGAGGACTTGTACTCTATATAATTCTGCTCTCACAGACTACATTGCCTAACACGCGACACATTTCTTGAGCCGCATTACCATAGACATACACTGTCCATTGAAGCTGCGGCCCCAGGTATCACTGTGGTCTTTCGAGTTCACAAAGCAGTCAGATAAGCAGCCTTCAGCATTTGCTGCAGTAGTAGAGTGAAGCCATCATAACACAGACAGTTACATAACCAAAGTTAAAGCTAGAGGTCTTCTATCGCAGGAGCGGATGCTCAGCCTCCTCCGGTCTGCAGCATCACTTTCATATTTCAAAGTGGGACAGAACACGAAGCTGTTTCATATCTCCAGGTCAAACCCTGCTGAGTTTGCATTCATCTATGAAGTCAACTGGAAAATGCTGAGCCCTGAGAACATGTCTCTCTGTGTCAAACAGTCAGCTCTGACATTACATGTCATCATTTCCACATCAGTGGGAAACTGGCATAAAAGTAGGTACTGCAGATGCAGGAAAAATAAAAAAGAATCTTTAAAGGAAAAGTATATACAAATGAAACTACAAACAAGCTCACACTGAGAGCAATGAATCACATGAATTATCCGTTTTTAATTAAATAGCTTCAAGCCAGTGACAGTTACTGTACAAGCCACAACATCCTCCAAAAGTACAAACTTGGAGAGTGTAAGGTATTTCACTACAGCCACTGGCCACCAGCTGAAAAAGTCCTCCCACCAAGTTTGACCTAAATGTTGTCAGAATCCCTAAAGTAGCTCTAAACACCACACAAATCTGATAGACAGCTTCTGTTGGTTACAAAAACCAATTTGTCTTATGCCAAAAACCACAAAGAACTAAAGATCTAACTCTGACAGACCAAAAGGGAAACCATTCATCTCTCAGGCCTGACTGGGCCACAAAATATGAGCAATTATTTTTTTTCAGTGGCAGATATAAATAGAAAACCCTGACTGAACAGTACCGACTGCTCAATAAACTCATGTGGTTTTGTTTCTTGTGTGAATGTCCCTGTGTAGGCAGAAACGTAACCTCGGGGACTGTAATAGGAGATCTTTTTTAGAGAAGTTGTCAGTGTCACAAAAATCAATTGATCAATTTGGATAAAAGCACAGAGTAACACAATGAGGTCAGTGGTACATGTCAGGCATACAGGGATCCAACAGAGTCACTCTAGGGGAATGTGACTGAAATCAAAAGCCACATCTACTAACAAGCATGCAGAAAAGAGATCCAAAAATCTCAGTCATGGTTAAGAGCAATATTTAAAAAAAAAAATTAAAAAAAAAAAAAAAAAACACACAAATGTGAAGTCTGACATCAAAGCTGACAAGAGTGAATGGCAGTTTTTGTAAAGCCAAAGTTTATAGCCTCAAGTGAATTATATAAGGGTGAAGGGAGAGACATTCAGCTCATTCACAAGCATTACCCACTTAAACCTCATAGACACATGCAGATTAGAAGCCATAACTGTATGCTGTTGATATGCAATTTCTACTCAATCATAGCGACTTAATCTACATGCGTTTGAAAGCGGATGCTTGTCACATATGGATTTTCAACAGGTCTTTGAGGGAATGCTTTAATGTACCCATCATAATTTGAGTGAGAAAAATTAACCTAAAGCCAAATTGCATTAACTGTCATTACTGAGCAACTCCCTAAAAGCTGAACTGCAGTTCATTAGGATCCATATTAATTCCCAGGGTTTACCTCAAGCGTCATGCTGAAAAACTAATCGCCTTGGCCCCAAACTGAGCTACAAGGAGCTGAGCATAACTGGCAAACTCAAGAACTTATAATAGGATACAACAACTAATCTCACCTAAATCTTCAACCGAGGACAAACTAGGTTAAGCTCATCCCGTCGCCTACAACAGAAGGTGCACAGTAAATCTCACAATTTTTCCTCAAAGAAATATTTACAACCAATGACGAAGACAACAAACTGGCACTAGAAGAGAAAACTTCATTCATGACCATTTTTAATGTCAGGAAAGGCTCGTCTGTTTCTGTGCCGTTAGTGAGGATTAAATTTTCACTGCTTATAAAGCAGATGTTAAGGAGAGTTTTCCAGTTCTTAGCTCCAAAGACTAGGAGCAGAGGTATGAGTGAAAGGTATTGGCTGACTCACTTCCACAAGAGACTGCGACACAACAAATACAAGGGTAAACATTAGGAACACAGGGCTAAGGCTAAAATCCAACCACATGGTAAAGCATTAAATTAGAGACTAATACTTGGTGTGGAAGTGTGCCAAATCAATTCTTCCAACATTATTTGAAGGCAGTTTGCTCAAGGTAAAAGGACCAGGGTGAGTTTACGGTTGTCCTTAATGTAACAGACTATTACAGTGTTAAATTAAGCTCAAATACACAACTGCCAGCTTTGTGACACAGGTAAGCAATACAACAGTGATCTGAGCAAAATACTAAAGACAAGCATGCCAACCTGTCCATAATGACAATGCTAACATGTTTAGCAGGTTTAGATTTTAAAGTACTCCCAATTTAAGCTTTGTGTTTGAATGCTAACATTTGTTCAACAACGGGGGTTCTAAACGAATATTAAACTTTAAACACATTAGTTAGTTGGGCAGGTATGCATTTTCAACTTGAGAGTCGGAGTTTCTGTTTAAATAAGTTGTTTAGTAGCTTGTAGAACCACGTTTAGTAGCAACAATTTCAAGTAATCATTTTCTATATGACTTTATCAGTCTCTCACATTGTTGTGGAGAAACTATAGCTAATGATTTGCTGGTGTGCTTCATCTTGCTGCATGGCCCAATTTCAACCAAACATTAGCTGTCAGACAGATGGCCTCACATTTGACTTTAGAGCACTTTGGTATACAGAGGACCCATGGTCAACTCAATGACCACAAGTTGCCCAGTCCTGTGGCTGCAAAACAAGCCTCATCATCACCCCTTCACCACCATGCTTGACAGTTGCATTTATTTGTGCTAATACAACGTGTTTGGTTTCCCCCCAAACGAGACACAGTGAATTATAGCAAAACTTCACCACTTTGGACTGATCTGGCCAAAGGACATTGTTCCAGAAGTGTTGTGGTTTGTTCAGGTGCAACTTTGAAAACCTAAGTTGTGCAGCCATGTTCTTTTTAGAAAGAAGAGCCTTTCTGCTAGCAGCCCTTCCAAACAAGCCAGATTTGATCTGTCTTTTTCTAACTGGACTGACATAACCAGAGTCTGAGATGAAGCTCTGGGTTTTTTGCAATTTCCCTGAGCACTGCACAGTCTGACCTCAGGGTAAATTTTCTGGGACGTCCACTTCTGAGAAGATTGCGGCATTGTGTTAACACACCATGCTTAAAACCAAGAAGCTGCCAAAACTTCTGCTTTTATGGAGGTGGTAACACTGATGATCACACTAATATAATATTCCTTTAATGGCCCCACAGTGGGGAAATTTTAGATGACCAATCAAATGCATTTGATTAGCAGCACCTGGCTGCTAAAACCCCTCTTAATTCCTATCAAAGCAGGAAGGGCACACTCTCTCTGTATTCCATTTCAGCTTGTCTGCTACTTCCCTTCACCTCAATGTAGTTAAATTAGCAATTAGATTAAGCACCATTTCAGACTTTCAAAAAAGCCACCCAAAAACAGTGTTTAGCCTCCCTTTACATCACTGACATTAATTTTATTCATAAAGTTTTATAATATTATCCTTTTGAGTGAAAAAGAAATTCACACATGCCTACCACTAACTCAAATTTTGCATTTTACCTCTTCTTTCATTAGTATCTGGTAACCTCTGCGTCCTCTAGGGCTAGTTTCACATTCAAAAGTTCAATTCTGAAAAAGTTAAAATAAAATTTAAAAAGCAGATTATAGATAGAAGATTGCCCTTGTCACATGGTAAACTGAGCTCACACAGGTGACTTAAAAGCCAGGGCGGAGAGATGTTTTATTTTTGTCCGTCTGCAGGATTGCATTAAAAAAAACAAACAAGACTATTTTCGTAAAACTTGTGGAGCATGTCCAAAGAAAGAAAACAAAATTTTGGTTTCTATTATAAGCAGACGGATAGAGGAATTTGTTTTCTAGATACAATTGGGAATTTATTTTCTGTTAACCGGAATATGCAAAAACTTAACTTTTGACATATACCTGGATAACCTTCCGTAAAAATGCAAGATGAGGCACTGGTATTTGCAGAGGATGCTTTGAGTGTTTATAAACATGACTATGTTTGTGCTTAAGCCATCAAGAAATGAAACTAGGAAAAAAAAAAAAATTTTTTTTTTTTAAACATGGCGTGTCCTCAAGTTTTAACCACACTGTTGACTCTGGAACTGTCACGCTATTTGATAACTGCAGTAATAATAACCATTATGCAAGCTGTTATTTCCACAAAAAAAAAAAAAAAAACAGAGGAAACACACCCCGCTCACAGGTTATTTGTAGAAACCAACCATGTAAGATCGGAGCAAGCCTGCATGAAATAGCAAAGACTATCAAACCAAGGTTACTTTGTGATGATGATAACCACCCAAGATAGGCATTTTCACTTCAGTGATTCAGTATTGAGTATCATCAGACTGAGTAGTCAAAGTTCAACTTGAGCCATGAGATGCAATCGCTGTTGATCCTCAGCCGATGAAGAGGAATTCTAATTCAAACGTAGCCATGTGGAAAGAGTCAAATACTCTGCATGCCTGGGATCACATGAACTACAGGACAAACATGAACTGCTCGAAGTTGACAGACTAATTATACAAAGTGTCCTCTATGTACACATAATAAAGAATTCTCCTCCCAACGTTATACAGCACATTTTGCTTGATAAACACACACTGGCCACATGTCCTTTGAACAAAAAAAGAACAAGAACAAAGACACCTTTTTTAAGTGCTCCTCTGCATTTAAGTGCAGACTACAAAAAGTAAAGAGTACCATTTGTACTGCACTCACACCCACTCGCTCATGTTTGTTGTATCACGGGTCTAGGCTCAATTTCTGGCATCAACACTTGAAAGGATGGATATAAGTTTCAGAAGTTGTTGCGATCAGGTATGAGTGATCTACACACAGGGAAGTAAAAATAACAAAAGCAGACAACACTTTTCACAGACACTGATGATCAGTTCATGCTTAATGTCTGCTCACACTGACTCAATACAAAGAAAATGTTTTTCCTCAAGGCCAGAGAAAACAATATTGCAACACAACTGCCACACAAGCCTATTTGTGGTGTTATTTTTCAATAATGGCATCAGTAGTCAAGCTAATAAACAGATTGTGAAATACAGTACCGTGGAAAAGTCTTGAGCCACCACTCATTTCTTTATATTGTGTTTGAAAATGGGAAATAGGTGCTAGGATTTATTAAAACATGCAGACATCAAGATGGTCTCAAATTTCATAACTGGATTCATCCCTCCATAAGACCTGTTGCCACTGATTTTCAGTGCATTTCTTGGATAATCTAGCAACCTTCAGCATTTTCTTCCTGTTTTTCTTCCTGTTTTACTTCCTTAAGAATGGCTTCTTCACGGTCACCCTTCCACTGAGACCATTTCTGATGAGGATGGAGGATAGATGGAACGGAAGGGGCTTATGCATTTCTCAAGTCCTGTGTAAGGTCTTTGCTGGATTTTTCCCTTTTTTTAAGAACACGACTTTCAGATACTGTTTGTCTGCTGTAGATGTCGTTTTAAGGCCTTCCACTTCTTTTGTCCTCTACTTGTCCAGTCTTCTCAAATTTTTTTAAGGACACATTGCACATCATGCCGAAATATGCTAAGTTGTCAGCTAACAGTTCTTTGGGAATGACCTTGTTAGTGCAACAATACTATTTTATGCATGTCACACTTATCTTTGGCAATGGGAACAAATTATGTGTTTTTGCAACAGGCTGGCAATAACAAAGATAAAATTTCTAATTTGTTCTGTGCTAACTTATGTTTTGTGTAAACACAACACTGATTTATCCCTTATGTTAGGTGTCTTTTTAATGCTTAAATGATTCATAGTTCACTGTAAAGTGGTTTAACAAACAAAAACAAATATTCCTCAGAAAATGGTCAGGAACAAAGACCGGGCTGAAAACAAGAGAAAAAGCAGCCAATGTCTAAAAATAACTTTAAAAGACCTTCAGAAAGTCTGGAGAGCAGTTGCTCAAGACTACATACAAAATTACAAGATGGGCTGGTTCCTCGGAAGCAAAATATAACGAAAGGAGGCGCGGCTCAGTACACAGTACTGTAGTTTTTTCTGTGTTGAAGCAAATTAACAATCATGAAGTGAAAACACAGTACATTAAACATTTAAGTAAAAATGTCATGTTCTGCTGGAACCACTGAAAAGAAAATCTAGTTTTCAATAATGATGTGAACTCACCTCTAATGACGTAGGGGCCGATTGGTATTTATCTGTAATGACAGAGCACAGAGGAGAGTTATTATCACTCAAAACAATGAGGACGTTATTCATTGTACAAGTAGGTGCCTGTAACAATCAGCAAGGCAAACACACCCTCTTAATCATTTATAGGAATGTAATGCACAATCATCCAAGACATCTTGAAGCAGAGAAACACTTCACGCAGTGTTGAATATTAAAACGAAGGTCAGAAGAGATTACTCAACAGCACTACGGATGATTGTAAAATGAGTGAGTTAATAAATAATTATGTTTTCTCCGCAGTCACTGCACATTGCTCACACTCTGCCTGAAGCAATCTGAGATGTCAAAACCAGTCGCTGGGGGCAGGTTGTAGAAATACTTTCATTCATACTCTGACAAAAGACAGCAAAACATTGCCCTCCATTGTTTCCATGGAAACCCTCCTTAAAAATGGAAAGCCAAAGTAAAGAAATCAACATCTCAACCCTGATCGTGATCTTTAATGCAGATCACTGCATCTAAGGTGGAGAATTACCGGTTAGTCTTCACACCACATTCTCTTTCACTTTTTAGACAAAAGGTTAAACTAATAAAAATGCTCAACAGTCTTATTCTCTTCTGGTAACTGCTCTTCTGAAAAAGTGGTGCCTCAGTACTTTGACAAAGCCTAAAAGTACATAGAAGTGGGACATTTCTACTTTGTAGCAAGAATGATAAAAATGTAAAAATTATTGCTTGCCCTTTTAATTTTTTCTGAAGGCTTTTTTTGAGGATGTGGACTGCTGTGTTCAATGAAAGGAGCTGGGAGGTGTTTGTTTATTTTCAGTTTTCTGTTTATTTTTCCACAGATATTAAAAACAAAAGACCTTCATCAAAAAAATAGTCAGATATGATCCCGTTCTCCCAGAGGATTAAGTAAATATTGCTTCATCCTAGACTGACATTATCAGCTGATGTTTGGCTTACTGTATTTTTAAGCATGTCTCAGATACAAAATGTGTGACAAAGTATCATATAAAGTACTCGACTCCAAACTTTAAACCCATATGAAGGCACCTGGTATTGCTTAAACAAAATACTGATATTCTCAGGTGACCATGAGTCGTCAGTGCTGGTGATGACTTATAGCTGAAACATGTTCATTTTGTCCTTCAATAAAAATTAATTGGTACAGTCAGTTAGTGCCAGTATTTTGTTTGTTTGTTCATCATGCCTTAGAGGCACCAATATAAAACTGAAAAAATTTTGAAAATAACAATGCAGAAAAGGATGCTTGCCTAATTGCCTCAGAAAGGGCAACACCACACTAAATTTCTCAAACACAGATCATATCAAATATAAAGCCAAAGCACAATACCGGCACTTAGACTGCAAGGGCCATGGTCGCTTTGCTTTGTTTTCACTCACTGTTTGGGAAAAGATTATGGTTTGTGTTCAAATACACCCGTTCGCAACATTAACCCCTGAAGTTTAAAGACTGTGCAATTTTTCCCTTTTCAATATCATTCCAATACACAGTGTGTTTATCCAAATATCATCCACTGTCAATATCTGAATTTTGTATTCTTCATAAATCAGTGTCAGCCCAAAAACCTTTATCAGCCAGTTTATTTCTTATTATGAGTCATTTTCATCCTGTGCTACCACTGAAGGTTAGTTTAATTAGTTCTTAGTTTGCTGATTGTTTGGTTACCTGATTTATGATTGGGTGTACTACTACCCCAAGTGACATGTTCAAATCATTATGCCTCAAAAATTTTGCACTGACAATGTCATGAGTCAAAGGAAATAAGTAAATCCTCGAATTTTAGAAGCTGGGACCACTCTGAAAATGTTTGCTTAAAAAGTTAAAAATGTAACTATAAACTGATGATTCACTTAAGCCCCAGTCACTGATGACAGTAAAATGAACTTCAGATAAATGCTGAGTGACCTCACAGATTAAAGTGCCAACAGAAAGAGAAACTGACTTTAACCACAGTCCTGAATATAAAATTAGGTCATTGCATATAAATGAGATGCTTTGGCCAGATGTGCAAGCTTTCTGAATATGAACATTGCTGCCATTTACACTTTAACTGAAAAGGTATTAGAATAACTTAGAGAGGAAATTAGAATCTCTGCATAAGGAGACATCCATGGAAAATATTTGCATCACAGTGGAGCACAAATCTGTGCAGGCCACTAAATTACACCTAACAATTACCCATAAACACTCACTTAGGAAACACTGGGTCCTCTGTCTGTCCCAACCAAGGAGAGGTGGCTCAGCCAGGGCCTTTACAGGGCAAGTAAATCTCAGTGGACATATTTAAAGGAGTGTGCAATGTCAGCCAGACTATCCTATTCACTGAAACAACCTCTGTGCTGCTGAAAGGGCTTTGCAGTTTTTACACTGCACACTGATTTAGCAAAGCCAAAGCTTAAACTGAACCTCAAGCCAAATAAATACAGAAGGGATAAAAGCTTCTGTAGGTATAAATCACTGAAGATTAAAAGGTAAACAAGTGTATCATCTTGATTCAGCATTCAGGCTTAGCCTGTCTCCTCTCATTTCGGAGAGGAAGCAACTGTATTCTTTCCCATGCTTCATGTGAATTGATCTGACTACAGCATGTTCATCATGCCTCAATTCACCCCAAAATAAGACTCAACTTTGTGCTGCATATTAGTCTAATTCTGTTTGCTATGTGTCATAAAAATAAACACTCATTTGTTGAGATTTCTTGATAGCTGACCACAACAGCACTGTGCAGCTCTGGATAACATCTTTATCCAGGCTGATACCAAAGAGGTTGAAGAGCTTATTGTTCGTAGTCTGGGAGCTGGCCAAATCATGCCACCTTGTCACTGACTCAAGTGTAGACCATATGCAGCTTGCATAAGCACTGACTTTCTGCTGGCGTAGTAACCTCTTACTCTAACCGCCAAACTGCTGGATGCTTAATAGGTCTCACATCTCTCTCATCTCCAGGCCTAATAGGAATCAGGACATGACCAAGCTGTCCCAAAATATTTCAGTTACTAGCAAGAGGAGCAGCAGAGGACTCTCCCTTTAATCTCAAACTGATGTGCACTCCTAAATACAGCACATCTAATCAACACATCTGGTCTATTTTTGGTTGTGCAAAAATGCTCAGCAGCAGTGAATCAGTTATTCTGCAACTGTCAGATTCACAAGAAGCAAACATAGATGAGGCTGAGCTGGACTGAAGGGTCAGCTCAAGAGAACTCTGTGTGAGGGAAGGAAAGGTTCAAATGAGTTCCCAAAAGCCAGACACACCCAACCTTATTTCTGAAATATTCAAGGAATGCAGTTACAAGGACATCATGTACACCTTTCTACACACCTGAGCAGCTGTACTCTCTCAAGTCTTGGCAATCAGAAAGCAATTAAATCATTTTAACACATATCAAAAATGATTTTTTTTAAAATACGGTGAGGGTAGGGCTATCATCAGTGATGACCTAGACCTCAAAAAGGGTTAAAATGCACTATAGGCGTCCAGATATTGTTCTCAGTATGCAGAACCCTGCTGGAGTTTTCAGGTAGCCTTTGAGAACCAGCGCTATGTTTTTACAGATGTTGATGTTTTTAATCTTGGAGCTTGAGCGTAAAATGACACCCAACTACCTGAGTCTTGGAGGTCTCAATCCAAGTCACTACTCATTTATATTCATGTGGTCAAACAGGTAAACAGTTGTCAGGTAAACTTATTAAGAAATTAACTATAATTGTCCCTTTAGTGTAGTGGTTTACACGTTTGCTTTACATGTGCAAGGTCCCTGGTTCAATTCCAGGTGGGGACACAAGCTCCTTCTGCTGCGGAGGGCTGCATCAGGAAGGGCATCTGGTGTTGATCCTGTGCCAAAGTACCAATGCAGATTAATGTGCAGTGGTGACCCTTTGGGGAAAAAAATACAAGGGGGCAGCCGAAGGTGCATTTAGTAGTTGGAAAACAGTAAAAACCTCTGCAGTAGCATTTTTTACAATATGGATTTCAACATACTCTTGCAAGTGACTATCACAATGAGTCTGTATTAATAAATACTGGTTGACTTTGGGCATTTTTCTAAAGCTCATCTAAACTGTGCCTTTTCTATGTGTGAGCTTTGGGGGCAAACTAGTCAAGGTGGAGCACAACTCTGCAGAAAACAACAATAGTGTGGATTTACTATATACAGTCAACATGCGTGTGAAAACTACATTACCATCACATTTAACATCTCCCTCAGGTGAAAGCAGCCTGTACCTCGCTCCTGCTCTTAATTGGATTCTGCCTCCTACCCCCTACCCCAAATGTGTGCTTTCACCCAAATGTCACAACAGAGACTCTGTGAGTCATCTGTTTTCGTCTTTGTTAGTCGGTTTTCACCGCAGTCTTGATGCTGGAGAGAGAGAGAGAGAGAGAGAGAGAGAGAGAGAGAGAGAGAGAGAGAGAGAGTTCTTCCCTCTGGACTGGACCCAATGTGCCCTGTATTGGCGCTGTGTGTATGGACATAAAGACAATCAGATTGTGAGGAAGACCTGCTAACTCGCCCGTTTAAAATCAAGGGATAACATCAATCGTGTTTGATATCTGATATCAGATGCTGTTGTGAAAACAAACCCTCGACGTGAATAATTGATCATACATGCCTTCCTGGCCCTTTGAGACCGCCCGCAGGTATGCGGGGATCTATGATGTATTATTAACAAGCGCACCAGGCGCCTGTAAACAAATTCACCACATGGCTGGAAGCAGGCAGCCACAACAATATGGCCTCTTCGTAGGGATGCTCCATTCGTTTGGCCTTTCAGTAATGTGGAAGAAAATGTTTTTTTTTTGTCGGCTGTCTGTTGGAATTCAGTCTTTCTCGCCAGGCTGCGCGGTCACTCATACCAGATAAAGCTTATGTTGGTTTAGTTACCTGCGCTGTCTTCAAAGTGCAGTTTGACAGTCCCGTCTCTACCGATCCTCACATTCCCGGGTCCCTCAATCCTCCGCGGACACTCGCCCGCCGAGCCACCGGCAGACTTGGAGCTTCTCCTCCGGTGTTTCTGCGCTAAAGTCCGACAGCACTGGTAACACACTGCCCACGCCTGTTCCTCGTTTATCGGCTGGCTGTACAGAGTCAGGATTTCTTCCAAGGAGACCTCCTCGGCTCCGTCGCTGCAGTCCATGTTCACGTCGCCGACGTTCAAATCCGCGGTGAAATTCCGGAGAACGGTGGGTGAAGTCAACATCCCGTCGTCAGTCCCCGGTCGCTTGGCCATCCTCACATCATTTTAATCTCATAACATGAAGGAGAAATTGCTAGGTTTGTCAGGTAATCTTCCAGTTGGTGAGCTACATAATGATGCGTTCACTCCTCCGTCAGCCAGGTGTTAACTGAACGGCGTCTGAGGCCGAGGAGCACCAACGGCTCACTGAGCGGCAGGCACGTTCCACAGGTCCTAGCGCCCGCCGGATTTTACCTGTCCATCAACATCAAACACTCAAGGAAACTCTCAGCTTCATTGTTCAACCAACTTCCGGTGTGCGATCCAAAAGCCAGTTAAAATTTTAACTTGATTTCATTTAATTCAAAAAGTAAATTATTCAATTTAAATACATTTCGACAAAATCTTTACGACAAGCGGTAAAATATATGAAATAACAAAAATGTATTTTAGAAATTAAACATTAAATATTACCAAAGACATTGACCGCGCTAACTCAGCAGACATGCCTGATTTGCATTTGGTTTAAAAAGGTATATCACAAAGGTAAACTGGCCCATGGGGTGAACCATATTCTGGTAAGTATAATTTATGAGAGGTGGCGTACACACTGGACAGGTCCCCAGTCTATGTAGGGCTAACAATAAGTAGAAAAAATGGAACGATGGATGGATGGATGGGCAGTAAATTTGAGGAGTATTACTTATTTCCTTTGTTACCTCTGCCAACAAGGTTACGTTTTTACGGCATTTCTTTGTTTGCTTGTGTGCAATATAACTGAAAAATTTAAAAATGGGTTTTAAGGAAAAAAATGAGGAGTGGTGTGTGCCACAAGTAACAAACCATTACATTTTGGAGGCAATCTGAATCATGACCCAGATCTAAGAATTTTTTAAAATTATTTTTTCACTATTATGGGGGTATAGGGGCATTTTCAAGAAATTTGGTTTCATCTCCATGAGTAATGGTTATGATGTTTGCATAAAAATGACAATAGCCCACAACAGCTCATGCTGAGGTTTGCTCAGGAGCCAAGTAGCATTTCAGATCACATGAATCCAGAATTCTGAAATCTGTATGAGAAATTCACAAGAATATCATTACTGTGAGTTGGCAAATAATGCTACAGACTTGAAACTGAAATCAAATTGTACATGAATCTTTGGTGACTGAGGGTGCCCACACATTTTGTATATTTTCATGAGCTATGGATCCAGATCCAGAAGAAATCCACAAATACTGAAAATTAGTTTTTCCTGAATAACTTTCAAAGTAATCATGCTTTCAGTGTGATTTTGAGCACTAGGGCAGGTTTTCAGGAATTACATTATGGGAGCTCTATGAGCATGGTGCAAGGTTGCACTCTCTGAGTGTTTCTAGTTTAATATTTATTCTTGATTTATCATTGTCTTTGGCCTTTGTTTTAGAGAAATCTGCTTGGAAAGCTGTTGCCCACACTCTTCTTTACCTCTCTTGTGTCTGTTGCTTTGGATGGTTGACCCTAAGTATTTATACTCATACACCTTCACTATCTCTACTCCTTGCTTCTTCACTATTCCACTGTTCCATCTGGCTCAGTCTCATTAATTCGTCTTGCCTCTATTTTCATTCTTCTGTTACTGTATATTAGGTCTATATAGTCTATGGCACTGTAATGTAGCTTATGTTGTAGCCTATAGCGTTTCAAACACATCTTTATTATACATACTTCCTTTTCCCCCACCTACTAAACCTCCTTTTACTGCTGGTTCCCCAAACTGTTCCCACAAAGAACAGCAGAGCATTGGTGACTTTTATGGACTTTGCACCTCAGCACTTGCCAACGCCACTCTGTGAATTTATGTGATCTGCTACTTTGTGGCTGATTTCCGTAGACGGAGACTTTTATTTTTTTTAAAAAAGAAAAAGAAAAAAAAACTTTGTGGCTGATTTACTGTGGTTCGTAAATGCTTCCAGTTTGCAATAATACCACTTATACTTTATCATGGATTATCTAGGAGGGATGAAATTTCACAAACTGACTTGTTGCAGCAGTGGCATCCTATTAAGGTATCATGCTCAAATTCAGTGAGCTCTTTAGAATGACCCATTCTTTCACAAAAGGCAGCCTCCATGGCTATGTACTTGGTATTATAATACCTGTGGCAATGGGACTGAATGAAATACATGAATTCAGTGATTAAGAGGTGTAATCCAATGATTATGCCCATACCGTGCATATTTATCAATATCTTTAGACACATAAAGTTGCTTCCTTGGAATAACAGCAAAATAACACAAGACATCAGACTGATCATTTAAGATTTTGAAAAGCTTTTTAACCTTTACTGTTAGGTAATGAAAACATTTTTGTCCTGTGTTTCATAACTTAAGGAGCCAGCAAATATTTTAATGCTAGAAGAAAAAATTAATTTAGAATGTACATGTTGAAGTTTAAATTTGTTTTCCATCACAAATATGGCATGGTTTATACACACTGCATCACATCAGCTCAGTGAGTCTTTAAAAACTCTTGACAAGCAACCATTATCACATGCACACCATGTTATGTCAAATCCTGAATTTACTGATGATATATGACCAATAGATAGATAGCCTCTCATTTGTCTTAAAGCAGTTGCGGTTGCGGTCAATTGCAACAGTCTTGGGAATCCAATAGTAGACCTCAGCTGGTCAACATCACCATCTGCTGGTCATAGATCTGATTTGCCCCATCCTGAATAACCTCCTGAGTATGCTTGTATTTACATGTGTTGGATAGGGTTTTTTTTAAATTATTTTAAATGGCTTGCTTTTGATCAAGTTTAGGCAGAGGCCTCTATTAAACTAACATAGCACTGATCTTTACATGCAGACCAGTATAAGCCAAAGAATTACATATTACTATACTAAATATAACGTGTGCATTTCACAATGTAACAGAAAATAATGTATAATAATGTGTTGAATACATGATACAAAGCAAACTTTAAAAATAAAGCTTCCAAAGTGAACACAACAGCACTTTGAATCAGGATAAATTGTAGGCACATGCGGATGTGTTTGTTTATCTTGGAAAGGCTGGAAAAGACAGTCTTTAGCCTTCGAGCATCACTCCTCCAAATCTCAGCTTCTAAACAGCACTTCTGGTTCTTTTAAATTAAAATTACTTACAGTATCGACTGAGGTTAAACAGCATCATTATTGGTACCCATACTATTAGTATTCATTCACAACAAAAGGAGTATACTCGCACAAAGAACTGAAGCAAATTCTTAGAAAGGCCTCACACAGAACACATTGATTGTGATTACCATGTGCATATGGGACAATCTGGTCTTTTTTTTCTTCATATTGGCTGAACATGGTGATACATTCCCTGACTGGCACCATAAGCATGGCATAAAAGCATGGTGTAAAGTATAAACACTGTTACCAACTCTCTTCTTCACACATGCATTGGCAATGGCACAACGAAGATGCAGCATCCACAGGTCTTTGGATGGAGACATATGCAGGTGCTTATGTTGTAAATCACTGCGAACAACAGCCAGGATGTTGCAAAGTCGCTAGCAAAAATTTAGCCACACACTTCTGCAAATCTTCATCCTCTGAAGAACTGCTCGCAGCTCTGGCCATCTTCTCACAGAGTCACAACTTTCCTTCATCTTTCATCGCAAGTGTTTCCAGGTTCAGGATCGTCACTGCTGTTGTTACCGACGGGCTGACCATCCTTAGACAAAGCGCTGGCCTCCTTTGAGGACCTCCTTTTAGAGTCACGAGTAGATTGCTGTGAAAAGATTTTGAATGACACTTCATTTAAATGTTACCACTAGACAGACAACAAGTTGGCAAAGATGGCCAAATGAGAGGTGAGTCACTGAAGTGCTGCCATATGTGGAAGGTTAGATAAAAAAAAACAAAAAAGTCTGTGTTTCAGAGATGCTGAAAATATAATTTAACTGGCCTAGATGTGAGACCCATCTGCCCCAGTCCATTTGTGCCTCCACCCACACAAACACACACCACACAAGCCCCCCACTTGGCAAAGATGCAGCCCCCAGGCCCCCCAGAGCCCAAGCCCACCCAGGGGAGTAAGGCCACCCAAGTCCACCACCCCAGACCACTGAGGTGACCACCCCCAGCCACTGACACCAAGCCTCACAGCCCCCCACTCCCCAAAAGACCAGACCTGCAACCACTTAATGACAGCAGCTATGGCCTCCCAGCCTCAGGGGACTTCCTGATACCCGTAGCCCCAGGATCACCCCGCCTGCCACATAGGGACCAGGTTGGCGTGCTCACAACCACGCACCCCCATTGAGTAGTGGAATCAGTTGGGCCCAGAGATTGGAATGTCTAACATACTACTTCTAATATCTCGGTGCCTGGTACATGCCCCCAAAGTTTCTCAATGAACACCATCTTAAATGATCAGAGGTACAAACACACCAAGGTCAGAGAATGCAGACCACTGTGTCTCTCAGAGGGTAGAGAGTTTCACATATGAACTTGGAGCAACAAGTAAAGCACCACGTACACACGTGTGGTCTTTCTGCTTTTTTTTTTTTTTAATAACATGACCTGGAGTTAAATTGTCCTTTACATTATCTTTGTACGCTTTTATGGTATGACTGTGTTGAATGAGCAGCTTAACATGGAAATAACCTCCATCTGAATGCTTTTCAGTCTGGGACTGGATTTGACATACCTCAGAATCCACACATCAGGCGTGACTCTGTCACTCCCCTCACACAGACTTTATACTCTCGTTACATCAGTGCAAATGTGCACCTCAAAGATGCACAGAGATGCATGCAGTTGCCCCCTCTTTCTGGATATACTGAATATAAAGAGAGTCGTTTGAATGTTAGAGCTGTTGATCTAATAGTATCACAGACAAAGACAAATTATTTAAAAATAAAATGTTATTACCACTTTAATATCCCAAAAACGTCATATTTCCCTGAACTGCTTTGTTACAGCAATAAACTCATTTTCACCCTTCAAATTTTATTTTCAAATTTTATTCATTTACCAAAAATAGAAAAAACACCCAGTTTACTGATAGCATTGTTGCTTGAAAAAAACCTATACTAGATATCTAGTGATATCATTAATGTGAACTTTTTTTATCACGTAGAAACAGGCTGATATATAACCGTAAAGAATATACAGTGAGTGGCCAGTGAGATGAATTATTATTTCAATCCACCCCTAAAGACTTATTTTTTCTCTGAAGAGATACATATTTACATTTAGAGGATGAGACATATAGACATGATATTCTGCCTCAGTAAATGAGATATAGACTGGAACAGTGCTTTTAATATTACTTTAGTCAAGTTGTTAATTCCACTAATTTTTATAAGAGATCATCTACAAAAACAGACTGCGAGATGTCACCATCTGAACAGGGACTCAAACCCGTGAGTTACTGGTCAGCAGTTCTAACCTCTAGTCTTTGTCACGATCAGGCTGCCCACCCAAAATCTTCAGCTGCCCACCCCAAGCATAGCAGGCTAGACCCGACCCTGATGTTCACTGCGCTCTGCATAAATAGATTAAAATCTCATGACAACTGGATTTTCATTTAAGAGCCTGATCTGAAATTGGCAGGATTCAGAATGTCATCCTGCTAGGGTCCAAATCCTGCACATCCCCATGTGTGCAAAGACAGAGGCTGATAGTTTTTTCATATTAAGGAGCCATACATGCCAGTACCTGCTACCAGTGACACCTACATCACTAAAGGAGCGTCTGGGTCTCCTCTGGTGGTTGGAGCTGCTGGTGGTGAGGGCCTGCTTCCCACACTGGGTGCCTGTGTTCACCATCCTCTTCTCCCTTAGGTTGGCCTCCAGAGCTTTACCTGCAGGGCAGTAGTTTAGTGGCTGCATTAGTGTTTCAAATGTGGCACCATTTTAGCTCTAAAACAAGGCAGCAGAGTCGGCAGCTATTCCTATGTCAGCTTGGTCAAGTTGTGACATGAACGCTTTATCTAGCTCCTTGTTGCTCGCTGGTCACCTACAGAGAATGCATTTTGAGTGTGATATGACCCATGACAGCTGTGATGAGAGACTGGTTTCTCAAGGATGCTGAAGGTTCTTACTGTTTGCTACCGGGAGAGGGGTCTCTACGTCCGTATTAGTAAGCCATGTCGATTCTGTTTCCCTTGTCCAGCTTTCGTGGTACCTCGGCTCGATGATCGCGTCCGCCCGGCTCCCTCCACAACCCATCGGGATAATCATCCACGGCAGGTGTAACTGAAGCTGACGCGGGCTAAACGCGGCTCGCTTTGTCTCACAGCAGCCGCGGCATCTCTACTGCACCTCCGTGCGTGTTTCCGCCTCCATCGTCAGTCCGAGGTGCCGGAGCTGCAGCTGGAAGCCGAGGCTTCTCTCCTCACACAGCGGCGCCAGCTGACCAGCACGAGCCACCTGCGTCATCCAGGGAGGGCGGGGTTTAAACTGCTTACAGTCACGAGCCACGAGGGAAATCAACAGCAGCTGTCAGAGTCGTCACCGTGACCAGCATCCCCATCATCAGTTGGAGACGTGTACACCACAGCACATTCTTTTTTTAAAAAAAGAGTAACTTCGTGAATTAAATGTTTACAAACAGCAGCAAAAATCGCTACCACTTTTTAATAAGGCAGTTATATGCAGCCATAAACTAGTTTGTTGATTTTTTTAGAGATCAGCTAGACATTAGTAAGTACCCAGAATGGGTTGTCAAGCTGGGGTATTCCTCTAAATAGAAGGTGTGTATCCGTCTGTGTTTGGTCAGCAGCTGTCAACATATGGAAGTCCTTTAAGATCACAACTGTGACTTTTTGATGGGCCAAATACAACCCAAATTCCAGAAAAGTTGGGACGTCCTTTAAATTTGAACAAAATGAAAACTGAAATACTTTCAAGTCACACGAGCCAACCAACACAGCATGACTTCGTCAGACTCTTCTCCAACGAAGCCATGCTGTTGTAATAGCTGCAGTATGTGGTTTTGCATTGTCCTGCTGAAATACACAAGGCCTTCCCTGAAATAGACGGTGTCTGGAGGGGAGCATATGTTGCTCTGAAACCCTTTATATACCTTTCAGCATTCATAGTTCCTTCCAAAACATGCAAGCTGCCCATACCGTATGCACTTATGCACCCCATACCATCAGCGATGCTGGCATTTGAACTGAATGCTGATAACACGCTGGAAGGTCTCCCTCCTCTTTAGCCTGGAGGACTCAGCGAGTTGTAAAACCCTTTCAATTTGATGTTGAGGAACACTGTTTTTGAAATATTCCACAATCTTTTTACACACTCTTTCACAGATTGGAGAGCCTCTGCCCATCTTTACTTCTGAGAGACTCTGCCTCTCTAAGACATCCCTTTTATAGCTAATCATGTTACAGACCTGATATCAATTAACTTACTTGCTAGATGTTCTCCCAGCTCAATCTTTTAGAACTTTCTTGCTTTTTCAGCCATTTGTTGCCCCCATGCCAACTTTTTTGGGACCTGTAGCAGGCATCAAATTTAAAATGAGCTCATTTAGTGGATGAAGGTGTACAATTTCCCAGTTTGAACATTTGTTATGTTAGCTATGTTCTGTTGTGACTAAAATATTGGCTCATGTGATTTGAAAGTCTTTTAGTTTTTATTTTGTTCACATTTTTGTTCACAAAGAATGTCCATGTTCTAAGCAGGAGTGTCCAAACTTTCTTCAGAGTCCCGGATGATTTTTATAGTTAACTGAAACTAAAAACTAAATTAGGAAAATAATTTTAGTTAGCTGAAATAAAAAATTAAAAACTAGACTTTTGATAAAAAATTAAAAAGGAGCTAAAACAATATTGTGTGCTTACAAAACTAACTAAAATGAAATAAAAATATAAAGAAAATGTCCTTAGTCTTTGTCTTTGTCAGTCTGGCAAAAATTTGGGAAGACACTCTGTCTGATGAGGCCTCGGTACATCTGTTTAATGAGAGTCACACAGACTCAGCAAAACTGGACAGTAGAAGATTGGAAAGACATTACCTACTCTGATGAGTCTCAGTTTCTGCTGCAACATTTGAATGGCAGGGTCAGAAGCTGGCGTAAACAACATGAAAGCATGGATCCTTCCTGATTTGGTTCAAATATTTAGGCTGGTGATGATGGCATGAAGGTGTGGGGGATTTTCTTGCCACACCTTGGACTCTTTAGTAGAAACTAACGATTGTTTAAACACCACGGCCTACCTGAGTATCGCAGGCCTTCAAGTTTTCCACTCGGAAAAACAGGAAGTTATGCTGATCATGTTGGCAAACAAGGCTACTTCATGGAAGTAGTTCTTGACCAGCTCTTACCTAACTTAGAAGATCACACACAAACACTCATATGAACATGACAGTTCAGACCAATACTCTTAGCAGCAGCAATTTCTGTGAAAATAGAAACATATCCAGCAGCAGTGTCTATGGAGATTTACTTAGGTAGTCCCAAGCACTGTGCAAGATGGAGATTACAGACATATTTGTTACAGGATGCGGCCTTTGTTAAATTTGTAGAAGACTGCATCAATAAATATTTTGAGTTGAACACAAATGAAATCACAGCCAGCATTAGATGGGAAGCATTTAAAGCTTATATAAGGGGAGAAATTATTAGTTATACGAGTTCAAAAACTAAACAAAATAATCAATAACTACGAACACTAGAAGACCAAATTAAAAAAGCAGAGGAGGAGTTTTATAGAAACAATGAGCCTGGGAAATTACAAAACCTTTCTATTCTGAGAGCTAAATATGACAGACTAACATCTGATAAAGTGGCCAAAAGCCTAAAGTGGACTAAACAAACTTATTATGAGCAAGGAGAAAAAGCAGGTAAACTACTGGCCTGGAGGGTTAAAAAAATGCAGACAGAAAGAACAATTGATAGTATAA